>QZLH01000411.1:59255-80066 GCA_003833135.1 Oehlia diaphana | reverse complement strand
AGTGCTTATGGACCACGAGAATTACGCAATAATCATGCCGATAAAGATGGTCATCGGTCCTACCGGTCCTACTCGGTCCCAGGACTGCCGGTCTTAAGACCGGACCGCGGTCTTTCGGTCTTTTCGGTCCTGCTGTTAATTCAGGCCGAACTTATAGTGCTGGCCAGAATTACAAGAAAGTGTAACACAAAAAATTTTGTGTTACAATGGCAGAACCAGTAAAAAATTTTTTGCCCGGTGGCTAAACTATTTATCCGGGATCACGTGACTGTCGTATTTAGTAATTCCGGCCGACACTATGTATCTGGCCAGAATTAGCCCAGGACCGAAAGACCGCAGTCCTACGCGAGACGGACCGGTCCGTCTTTTTGGGGTGTAGGACCGGTGAGACCGTGGTTTTCTAGGACCGGTGACCATCCTTACATGCCGATCAATGTTTTAAAACAAATAAAAAAACTGATTTAAATTGTTTAAAACATCTTGAACATCTTGTTTGAAATCACGTGCCATCCCTAATTATAAAACATACCCTCCCTTTAAAAGTCAACCAGTCAGATGCATATATAAACTTTTTTTATTAATAAACAATAAACTCGGGTGGGGTCAATTTTAAATTTCAATGTTACGTGAACCGAAAATTGAATTTGTGTGGCCTTACATTACTAACATTTTGCGTTAGATAGTAATAGCTTCCTCATAAAATAAAATGTAATTAAAGAAATTATATTCGCTCCAGAAGTTCTCAGCCACGTGATAAACTTACCCACCAATAAAATTGCGTATTTATCACGTGATCATTTTTTTTGAAAGTGACCCGGCCGGGTGAAGTGAACCGAAAAATCGAATTTGTGTGGCCTAAGGTAGGAATGCTCTCCATATCAAAAAACAGAAGAGCTTGGGCCGAGTCGGAGTTAAACACTTAAACCCAATTAACCATATTATCAAAAGATGACGAAACTAATACCAGTTTACTATTTTGTAGCAAGAGAAACGTAAATTACGTATATTTTATCACGTATTTAATATCGTTTTATTTATATTTTATTGATAATTAAATATTCTACAAAAAAAATACATTTTCTATATAATTTATAAAGAATATTTCTCGAACATCCCAAAATAATTTTACGACCCCTTAATTTAAATTCTCAAAGCTACTATACAGATAATTATGTACGCAAACAGAAAAATTATAATAATTCCACAATTCTTGTAAATATATTTCACTCGTATAATTTTCGTCGAGAATTCTTATGATTCTTTTGTGCATTATAATTTCTAACTACTACTAAAAATATAAAAATCAGTTCCATCGCTTTGATTAGATTCATGTTTAATAATAAAAATAGTTTATACCATAATGCGGTCATTGTTCAATACATCATTCATTGCCTTATTATAAATTTTGCATTCTCTTTCTACATTTTTCCATTTTTGTTTAAGAATGTGAACAATTCGACGTCGCTGAATATCTTGACCTCCTCTAAATTTCTCGAGATTTTTAGTAATATCTTCGATATTTTCGATTTGAATGCCCCAAAAAGTTTTGATACTACCGATTCCTGAAATGATTGCTTTTAAATTGTCATCAAAGAGGTTTATCATATTCAATTCACTTCGTTTATTATTCAAATGACTTTTAATTTCTTTCTTTTTTTCTTCTATCCATTTTTCTGCTTCCCTCACAGCATCTTCACATACTTTCATTTTAGTAAATTTAGCTAAATTTGATATCACAAAAAAATAGATAGCATAAAATGTATCGCCTTTATATGATACTAACGCTCTCTCATCTGAAGCAATAACGTTTTCAAAATTTCGCAAAGAATTTTGAATTTTAATTAATTCGTTCATGATTCTTTTATCACCAAATATTCTATTTAGAAAATTTTTTAATCCTTTCATAATTCCACCATTTCCTTCATCAAGAAATAATTTATTTTCTAAATCTTTAGCTAATTTATGATTTTCTTTAGATTCTTCTAAAAGGTCATTCAATAATACTAAAATATCATCATTAGAATAATTACTATCATTAAAACATTTTGTAAAAAATAAAATACTAAGCGAATAATTTTCTAAGCGTTTATTAAAATCCAATGAATTTTTGACAAATTTTTGAAATATTCCATAAAGTTTTTTAACTTCTTCAACGTGTTCAATTACATTATTGGAATGTTTAATTTGGATTTCTTCGGTACAATATTTAAACTTTTTCATGATCATTTTCATTTTTTTGTCATCTATCATACGAATAATCTGTGTATCTTCGTCGTCGATATTAGTCATTTTACTTTATTTTTTCGTGAAATTTTAAGAGAAAACTTTGTCAGCAGTAAAAATACAACTATAAACAATTTAGTACAATTAGCTCATGTAATATGAAATCATTTTCAAATTAGTGTAACCATAATCGTTATTTTAAGAACAAAAAAACAAAAACCCAATTGATAAAAGTGTGTCAAATTTGTTTAAATTTGCACGTCCGAAATGTGTGACAGGTTACGCCGATAATATTGGCGCAACTGTCAATCACCTGCCTGACTTACCACCATGGACAAACAAAAGATTATTTGATCTGCCCAATGACAGTTCGTGTCGCCGATACAACTTTTGGATGTGCTTTAATTTAAACGAGCGCATTCTTATTTTAAATGCTATCTTATCTCACAGATCGCGCACACTAAAATCAGTATTTTTGACTTAGTTTATATTTTCTTTTTGATTGAAAATATTATTATTGCCTATTTATTTACTTCATCTTATGTAGCGTAGATTCGAAATTTTATAATTTCATAAACTAATGGAAATTTCATCATCTAATTTGTAAAACTAGGAAAATGGTAACCTTTAAAGTCCGTCGCGTTTATTCACTCAGGATCTTTTTTTTTTTTATTACAACATTAAACAAAAAAAATTGATTACGAAAAATAGCAAATTAACAGTGTTACAATTTACAAAAAAAAAAAAAGGAATATGATTGATAGGATTTTTAAAAACATAAAGAAAATCATTGTTTAAATTTGAATGTTAAAAATTTCCTCAACGTGCTTTGTTCTAAGAATGCTATTATGGAAAAACTTTGCGTAATAATCCAAAATTAAATAATCTTAAAATTAGTCAAATTATTTATTTAATCATATTATATGAAATCAATTTAGTAAATCAAATAAAGTAATCGAATCGATTTATGACTTATGTAATATGTAATCACTATTTGTTGCTAACTTACCCAAGCCTTTAAAAAACTTGTTGTCACCTGATCACCACGTTGAGTTGCAGCAACATTGATCAGGGGAAAGCGAAAGGGAAAGGCTAATGGAAGGAAGGAATATTACATGGGTTAACTATTAAATCATCTCAATCTTCTCGCATAATAGAATGTCCTTCGCTACGCTCGACAAGAAAATTGCATATTTTTTATACGAATTCTCTTTATTATTAAGCACGTCCTAATTATAAAGAAGTTTTAATTTTGAATATTTAATACAGTATATCCTAATTATCTTAAAGTAATCGATTAATGTTGCAATGTTTAACTTTGTCATTTTCAAATTTTTTTTTCATCAAATAGTTTGCGTATCATTATTGTTGCTAAATTAATTGTTTGATTAACAGTTATTAATAACTATAAAGCACATATTTACGTGATTAGTCTCATTTATATTTTATTGGTAAATAAATAATATGCAAAAATAAAAAAATTACATATTCTATGTAAAAACAATTTTCTCGAATATTCCACGGTCCCTTAATTTAAATTCTCAAAGCTACTACTGAATAATTAAATCAAGAACTACGTTAAAATATATAATTTAATAAAGCAAAAGCAAACAAATACATTATAAAATAATTTCTAATATTCAGTCTCTATATTTCGCTTGTATAATTTTCGTTAACAGTTAGGAATTCTTATATTTTTCTTCCGTGCATTATTGCTGTAATCAATTTATGATAAAATATAAATCATTAGATTCGTTGAATTTGATTAAATCGTATTTAACGATAAGAAAATAATTCATACCTCGATGTATTCGTCGTGCAATAAATCATTCATCGCTTCATTGTAAATTTGACATTCTCTTTCCACATTTTTCCATCTTTGTTCAAGAACGCGGACAATTCGACGTCGTTGAATATGTTGACCTTTTCCGAATCGTTCAAGGTTTTCAATAAGATATTCGATAATTTCGATTTGTGCTTTCCAAAAAGTCCTGATCTTACCAACTCCTACAATAATTGTTTTCAAATTGTCATCAAAGAGATTTATCATATTTAATTCATTTTGATTATTGTTCAATTGATTTCTAAGTTCTTCTCTTTCTCCTTCTAACCAATTTTCCGCTATATTGATCACAGCTTCTTCATAAGATTTTTCATTAGTAACCATATCTATCAAACTAGCTACTTTTAATAAAACACCAATACATAAACTATAAAACACACCGCCTTCATATGATGTTAATACTTTTTCTTCTGAATTAATCTTAGTTTTAAAATCTAGAATATGTCCTTGTAAAGAACTTTTGATTTTTTTTAATTCGTTCATGATTCCTTCATTTCTTTTATCAACAAATATTATATCAATCAAATTTTTTAATACTTTCATAAACCCACCATCTTTTCATCAACAAATAATCTTCTTTCTAATCCTTTAGCTAATCCATGATTCTTTTTAGATTCTTTTAAAAGGTCTTTCAATAATACTAAAATATCTTCATCAGAACAATTATTATCATTAAAACATTCTGTAAAAAATAAAATATCAAGGGAAAATTTTTTAAACGATTGTTAAAATCTAATGAATCCTTAATAAATTCACGAAAAATTTCATAAAGTTTTTTAACCCCTTCAACTTGTTTAGTCAAAATGTTAGAATTTTTAATTTCGGTGCAATTCTTAAACTTTTTCATGATCTTTTTCATTTTCTTATCATCTAAAATACACATAACTTTTGTATTTTCTAGTATATTATTTTTACTAGATTCAGGTTGAATTTCATCATCGATATTTGTCATTTTACTTTTTTTTTTTTTCGTGAAATTTTAAGTGAAAACTTTATCAGTAAAAAGTATAACTATAAATATTTTTAACAATTAGCTCGTCATGTAATGTCATGTAATATGAAATCATTTTCAAATTAGTGTAACATTTATTTATTTTATATATTTTGTGAAGTTGGCTCAAATTAGTGTAACATAATCGTGACTTTTTTTTTAAGAGCGAAAAACAAAATGATCAACAATCACATGATCAAATATAATCAAACGCCGTTTTTTTGTCAATTACTCCACCTGTATGAAAAAAAAGTATAAAAGAGTATAGTTAGTTACGTTACGCATAATTAGATAAGCATGTTATTCCATGGATATCTAATAAAAACTTCGTGTACACTGATGCTCCCTTCGGAATATTTAGTTATTCATTGATATCCATGGAATAAAAAGTATGAATTTAACGTCACAAATCACATTTCACATCAGTATTTTTAATTTACCGATTTATCGAAGAAAGTTCGGCATTAATTTTTGCAGTTTTGCAATTAAATTTCATAAAATAATAAAAAACTTATAGAATAATTCTATTATTTAAAGCGGTCACGATCAGATAAGGTATCCTCCCCCCTACAAATGCTAAATATATATTTTTTGCAAAATAGAATCCAAATTCTGGAAGGTTTTAGATTTTATGAAACTTCTAAATAAACGGTAACGTGTATAAATTATTTACTATTTTTTTTTTTTTAATTTTTTAATATACTGTACGTACATATTTTTAATTAAGAAATTACATTATTTCAAATTCTTAAATCCGTATTCAATTGTCAAAATTAAAAAATACTTACATATCGAATTATTCTACGATAATTTTAATAATGGAACATAAAATTTATTTAAAAAAAAACTTTGGGATTAAACTGATTGCTAACGCCAATAAAATATGTAACCTAAATAATACTGAAAAACTAAAAGTAATTCTAAATATTCAATAATTAATAATTTTCTCTGAATGATCTTCATATTTAATCACCAAGAATCTTATGATCTTTCTTCCATGAATTATCACTATATAATTTATCGTATAAAATATATATAAATCATCAGTTCTATTGTTTTGAATAAATTATAATGATAAGAAAATTGTTCTTACCTCAACGTATCTATTTTCGTGCAATAATTTTTTCATTTCAATATAATAAAGTTCGCATTCTTTTTCTACATTTTTCCATTTTTGTCCAATATTGTAGACAATTTGACGTTGAGTAATTCGCTTTTCACTGGAGCTATCCAATCTTTTGAGATTACCAATAAGACGTTCGATACTTCTGATTTGTCTGTCCCAAAAAGTTTCAATTCTGCTAATTCCCCTAATAATTGATCTTAAATTTTCACCAAAGAGCTTTACCATTTCAATTTCATTTCGCTTATTATTCAATTCTTCAATTTTGTTATTTTTGTCTAACCATTTTTCCGATTTTGCCACAAATTCTTTGCAAGGTTTTTTTTTAGTAAATACATCTAAGGGCATAGCCAAATATGCTAAATTTAATAGCACAATAATACAGTACCGGTAAAACGTACCACCTTCATATAATATTATTTCTCTCTCATCTGATTCAAAATCGTCGATAAAATCAAATGTAGAATTTTTAATTTTAGATAATTTGTTAATAATCCCAACATTTTCATTAACTAATATATTTTTTAATTTCTTAGCCAATTTATAATTCTTTTGAGAATCTTTTAAATGACTTTCCAATAACTCCAAAATTTCTTCATCAGAATAATTATTAATATCTATAAAACATTCTGTAAAAAAAAATATATTACGTGAATATTCTTCTAACTGATCGTTCAAATCCAATGATTCATTAACAAATTTACAAAAAATTTCTTGAAGTTTTTTAACTTCTTTAATATGTTCAGTTATAATATCGGAATGTTTAATTTCAATTTTTTCACAAATTTTAAAATTGTCCATGACCATTTTTATATCTTTACCGAAATCCATCATACTAATAACTTGTGTATCGTTTAGTATATCATCTTTACTACGTTTAGGTTGAATTCTGTCGTCGTTATTAGACATGTTGCTCTCTTTTAACTTCGTAAAATTTTAAGAGAGAATTTGTTGGGAATGTAATACAAGTTACCTGGTATTGTATGTAATTATGAAATCATTTTTCCAAGTTTGTGTAGCCATAATTGTGACACTAATTTCTAAGAATATAAAACAAATGATTAACAAAAATAATAAGGATTTGATGATCAGTCATCCGCCGCTTCTAAAAATAGATTTTATTGTTTCACGTGATCACTGGTTGGAAATCGGTTTATCTCATTTTTTTTTTCTATCACGCAACAAATCGGCACTATTTTCAATCTGTTTATTTATTACTTGTTGCTTTGTCATCGTGTTGGGACGTATCTAATTAGTAAAATCTATTTTTAGATGCGGAGCGGGTTATATAACCTTTTTTTCTGGAGTAGATCATTTTACCAATGAATGTCATCCTGACCTGAAATCAAGAACAACAAAACTATTATTAATTTTCATTATTAATTTAATTTTATTACATTACTAAATAGGCAATTCATTATCGGTTAATTATTATCAAACATTTTCTTAAAACTTAGAAAATTTATGATTATCGATATCTCTTGAAACTATTGAAACGCGTCTCGTCTGGCGGCATCCAGAAGTTTCATTTCTTATTTTTATAATATGTATTAATGTATTATGTATACTGTAATATCTCAAAAACTACGGATTCTTTGTAGATCCATAAAATTTATTTCATATGAACTTATACGTACATTTTTGATTACATCTCCATTAATTGCATAACAAATTTGGAAAATATGGCGCATGTTAATTCTTTAGCATATGATAATTTTAAAATGTAAGAAAGAAAAAAAACCACTTTAGAAAATTTATCCCACAATTCAAGCAATTTGAAAATAAAAAAAGAATACTATTTAAAGCAGAACTGATTATAAGGCCACGCAAATTCAATTTTTCGGTTCACGTAACATTGAAATTTAAAATTGACCCGGGGACCCGGGGTTTATTGCTTATTAACTGTTAATAAAAAAAGTTTATATAAAAATCATGACATCTGATTGGGTGACTTTTAAAGGAGAGAGTAATTAAAGAATTTATTTTCGCCCTAGAAGTTCTCAGCCACGTGATAAACATACTCGCCAATAAAATTACGTATTGATCACGTGACAAACTTTTTATATATACAGTAAACTTTTTTTATTGAAATTTGAGGCCGGGTGAAGTGAACCGAAAATTCGAATTTGTGTAGCCTAGAAAGGATTATTTATTTTTTGTAATAAACTTTTTTTAAAAAAAATTTCATAATTATAACTTCAGGCAAACCCATTAAAAATTTCTCGATTACTTGTAGGAATAATTATGACTGTAAGACATAAAATAATTCAAAGTTGGCCAAATTATATAATGCATGTTAGGATAACACTTTCTTTTCTTCATTTGTCAATTAAAGTTGTGTAATAGGTGTGACAGAAGATAATAACTCAGTGAGTGAGTCTAGTATTCCGAAAGGGAAGGGTTAAACCTGAGTTATTGACCCAATTCGTATTCTGGTTTGAAAAAAATAGTTTCAGTCGACAGTAGTTGGGGTCACATGATTTGATGACCGTAACCGCATGAACTCGCCTGACCTGTCGAGTCAGGTTATACCTTTACTTTGACCCATCGACCTATTATTTTTTAACTAAAAATTTATATTACAGCTGATTTCATAATGTACGGGACACTTAGCAAATATTAAAGAACTCAGAAATATTCAGTAAATCTCAAAATAAGATGCCACCATTCTCGGTACAACATTCCAAATTAGCGTATGATTTTTATTTTATATCAAGCTTTACCGAATATTACCGAGTTCTTTAAAATTTGTTAAGTGTCTTTTTGAAATTAGCTGTAAATACAACTTGACAGGTTATCCGAGTCAGACTATATCAGGTCAAGTCATCTCAAAACCAGACCTGACCCGACCCTTCGGAACGCTAAATTAATAAGTATTATTAATTTCTATTTATTTTATTGTTCTACTAAAATAATAACAGTGTTGGTAACGAATCCCAACATCATTAGGTTAAAAAAGGCAATGATAAAAATTTTTTCAATAAATTACCTAGCCATTGACCCATAATCTCAATAGTATATTTAAATTATTTGAAAATCAATATGTATAATTTTTTATCAAGTAAATTTATATGATGAATTGATATCAAAGATATCAGATATACAGTCTACTCGCTTTACAACGAAGTGAGTAGTTTTGCATATCAGGCCTTCATTATAAGAAAATTTGTTAGCATAGTATGAAAATCTGGATTTTTGGGATAGATAAAAAGAAGCCAAGGAGTAAAAATTTAGAAGGTTAGGATACCATATGGGTTTTAATAATGAAATAATGGATCTTGATAACTTGCCTGATTTAGTAAAATGTAAAGGGTGTGAAAAGAACGTAAGCAAGAAAAATAGTAATAATGATGATAATGGATTTTGTTTAATTTATCTAAATAATCAAGATAGTAGGATTATAAAAAAAAAAGAATAGAAGGCTCAATTTTTAAACCTCATAAGTCTTTAAGGAACATCATGAAAAAAATGAAATAATCAGAAGCACGATACAAATGATGAATGTTATAATTGGAAAATTGATTTGTTAGATAAATTAATAAAGACCGACGAAAATTTTATAAATTTCTTAAAAAATAGTTTAATGAAGAGGTGCAAGGAGAGAAGAAATAGTAGATGACTTAAAATTACGAAATAGAATGGAAGAAAATGGTAAAAGAAGTTATGAATATTATATTAAAAATTTTAATTAGAAAAGAACTGAATAATAGTAAGGAGGAAATTAAATTTAGTTAAATATGATGATAAGAATGTAAATGAGTTTAAAGTAATATTGAGAGGTATTATTTTGGGAGTATTATTAATTGATAGAGAAAGTGACGTAGGATTAGGAGTTAATAGTTATGTTCTTAAACTATTACCCTATAAAAAAAGTAGATACGTTTTTTATACTGAAAGATACGTTTTGTATACTGAGAGATACGTCTAGATACGTCTAGATACGTCTAGATACGTTTTGAGATACGGAAAAATGCACAATTCCGTATCTCGCATGATACGTTTTTTCAGTGTCTCCGTATACAAAACGTGTCTTGCAAGATACGGAATTGTGCATTTTTCCGAATCTCAAAACGTATCTAGACGTATCTAGACGTATATCTCAGTACACACAACGTATCTTTCAGTATAAAAAACGTATCTACTTTTTTTATAGGGTTAGATAATTTCAGAAATGTAGTAATAGAAGGAGATTGGATGAGGATTTATATTTGGAATTATGTTTTTCAGAGAAATATATGGAAAAATTGAATATTAAATTATGGAGGGAGATCATTTGTTTTTATTTAGTTTAGATAAAATAAAGAGAACAATTAATTAATGAAAAATCTTTAAAGGATTTAAAGATATTCAAGATAAAATTTATAGATGAGGCAATGGCTTTTAATGATTTTAATTTTTATTGAAAAAATTTCAATTCCTGGAGGGCTTAGAGCCTTAGAGCGTGGCGTAAAAAATGTGGAAAAATGAAATGCTTAATAGTAGTAAGGTGGAAGATCTTTTTTATATTACTGTACAAAGGTGAATTCGATTTGAATAGGGCGTTACAATTTTACATCATGAGTTACTAATAATGAAGATGTATGGGACGTTCTTATAAAATTAAAAATTTTTTAAAGGATTTATCGACATATGAAGCATTATTTAAAAGAGATGTGAACAAGATAGAAAATGAACCAACTATTAAAGATGTTTTGGAACGTTCGATTAATTATTTTTAAGAAAATTTATTGAAAGAAGAAAAGCACGAAAAAATCAAATTATTACAGAACATTAATTTTATTTTTTTGAAAATTTTATATGAAAAATCAGAAGTTTATTTGGGAAAGAGAAATATTGGGAATTGAACAGAGGAGTTTACAATTGTAAATTTAATATGGCCTCAAAAGATAAAACGAAAAAAGAGATGATTAATGAGCTTTGGATCTTTTGTTTTGAGGAATTAAAAAAGGAATTTTGGATTAAAAGGTGTAATGAAGTTAATGAAATAGAACAGAGTTTAGGGATTAAAAGATCTGATAAAAGAGTTAGTAAGTTTAAAGATAGAGATATGGAATGTGAAGATAAAATGTTAGAAAATAAAAGAAAAAAAATAAAAATTCACGAAAATAACAAAAATAGTGAAAACATATTAAATTAGTAACAAAAGACAAAATAATTGGTAGGTTTACAGAAGGAAAAGATACGAGAAGCTGGAATTTAACTATGAAATTAGTCTAGTTTAGATTTTAGAATAGTGTATTTAGATTGTATTAGATAATTAATGTTCGAATACTTTAGTTATAGAGAGTAAATTAATTTTTAATTTACTTTCTAAGTGTTTTAACGCTTGTGTAATCTTTTCTAAATAAATAAACGCGTTACTAATTTTTTTAAAAAAAAAATATGAAAATCTGGTATAACCCGGGAAAATTTTGTATATTGCGGTAAATTATATAATACTTGTAACGCATGCCACACAAATAACACAATATCTTCGTTATATTAAATAAAAATTCAAAATTCTATACTAGTAATCTTTAGTATATCAGGATTTTTTTATATGATAAAATTGGTACAATACTGAAGGTTCGCTATATTAAGAAATCCGTTAAATCAAAATTCGTTTTAAAGACAGGTTTACTTGTTTTTGATTTAAATATAACGTATAAAACATTGTTATTTAAAATGACTTATATAAAAGAACTCTTTCATCACATCAAAAAAGTTTAATGACCTTTTTATTGAAACCTCTTGATAAACAAAACAAAACAAAAATATAAAATATAGTTATAATTTAATAAAAAAAAACAAAATTCCTAGGACTTTTGTTAAAAATATGAGTGATATAATGTTCAATAAATCCTAGAAAATATAATACTTAATAAATATTAAAGATTTTCATTTCATGAATCAACATTCATGAAATCCATCAATATGGTTGAATCTAATCTGCTGCTAAATTTCTTAATTCTTTTTTTTCTTGTTCCAATTCTAATTTCAATTCATTCAAATTCTTTCTTAATGAATTTAAATCTTCTGCCATCATACTAGAATTTAATTGAATTCTAGTTCCTTCCTGAGAATTAGTAGCAAATTTAAAAATTTTGTATTTATCAAGATTAAAAGAATTCAACTTAAGAATATGTTCAATCATGAGACTAACTTCCAACTCTTTATTTTCTTGAACAATATTCTCTAAGGAATAATAATTTTTGTTCAATTCTAATAATCCATCATTATATTTTACAAGTATATTTTGAAATTCTTTAGTGTATTTGTCTGCCAAGTTAGAGGTTTTCATATCTCTGGTAGAGCCAATAGTATTTCCTTCTTTATTAATAAAGTTTTCTAGACAATTTTGTAATTTTTTAATGGCTTCTTCTCGTAAAGTTAGAAAGTGACCCTTAGCTTTCAGAAAATTATTAACTTGGTTGAGAACCTGTTTTTTTCTATTAGCATCATAAGAAGCTGAAGTTCTTGATAATTCTTGTTGGAGCTCATCTAATTCTTTTTGTTTAACTTCTTTTTCTTTAATAATTTCCTTAGTATCTTCTCCATTAGTTAATTTACTAACTAATTCCCCTTTAACTTTACTCAATTCTTTTTCCTTGTCTATTAGCTTTTTAATACGCTCTTGATCAAGATTAATTAATCTTTGTTCTAATTCGTTTATTTTATCTTCTTTAATCTGCAAAGCTTGAGTTAATTGCATTTTGATTTGTTCTTCATTTATCAAATTATGTTCCAAATGAGAAATTTCATTTTCAAACTTGGCTTTCAATTTAGTAATTTGTGAGGGATCTCTCGCCATATTTTGCAATCTGTTTCTTTCTTGTTCTATTTGCTCATAATTAACTTGGAACTGATTTAGTCTATTTGCTAATTGCTCTTTTTGTTCAATTAAGCTTTCATTGTGAGATTTTAATTCTTGAATTTCAACTTCTGTTTGAGTTAATTTTCCTTGCAAATCAACTTTTTCTTGCTCTAACTGGATGATTAGAATTTGAACTTGCTTTTTAGTCAGTTTATTTTGTTTCAGTTGTTCAGCTAAATTTCCAGCTAAATTTTGCTTTTCAATTTGCAGGTTAATAATTTGGGTTTGCAAAATATTTTCTTTTCTGCAAATTCTTTAATTTGTACAGCTAAGTTAAACCTCAAATTCTGATTATTTTGCTCAAATTTACCCTATAAAAAATAAGTGTCCGGAAATTGTCCAGAAATTGTCCGGAAAATTTGTCTAAAAGTACCTGGACATTTTCTGGACAATTAATGTCCAGAAATTGTTCCGAAAACACACTCGTTTCCGGACACTTATTTTTGTCCAGAATTTGTCCGGAAATTGACCTGAAATATTTTTTCATAAAATTTGCTATAAAAAGATGATTAATGTGTAACCACCATTATAGTTGTTCTTAACTAAAGCATTATAGTTGTTCTTAACTAAAGTTTTATATCATAGATATGTAGTATTTTTGCCTGCTCAACAAATTTAATTAGTATAACAAAGAAGGTTATGAATGTCAGTTTTGTGCTTTTTGCATTTTTTTGCAAAATTAATTTATCCTTTTTTGGAAGTAGCGTGTCCAGAATTTTTTCATGTCCGGAATTTGTCCAGTTCAAATTATCTGAAATTTTACTATGTCCAAGAATTTGTCCAGATTTATCTGTCCGGAATTTGTCCAAAATTTTATACTGGATAAATTCTGGATAAATTCTGGACAAATTCTGGATATGTCAAAATTTTAAGTAACAAATTTGTAGCAAAAAAATAGACATATTCCGGACAATTTTTGGACATGCCAGATTTATTCTGGACAGTTTCCGGACGTTTTCGTAGACATTTTCTGGACATTTATTTTTTATAGGGTTAAAATTTCTTTGTTGTGAATCTACTAACTCATTTTCTAACTTAAGATTTTCTTCTACTATTTTCTTATAATTACTCTGAGATTTGTCTTGCTGTGATTTTAACTCTTTAATATTAGCTTCTATTTGAGCTAATTGATTTTGCAGATTAATTTTTTCATGATTTAACTTGTTGATTTGTTTAGTCTGTTCAGTTAAATTATCAGTTAAGGCTTGATTTTCTTGCTTAAATTGGGAATTCCTTTGTTGCAATTTAGCTAATTCTATTTGAATAGAACTTTGATAATTAGTTTAGCAATCACTTCTAATTTAGGAAGTTTCTGCTCAGCATCATCATCTTTTTGTTTCAACTCAAGAAATTTCAATCCTTGAAATCCTTTTAGACTTTCATTTAATTCTCCACTAGTAAAATCAAGTAAATGACTCGTATAACATGCTTGTGGATGAGATTTTACAATTTGATTATTATGCTCAATTTGTGCATTTATAAATTCCATAATATTGCTTTTTAATTCTTCATTAATATATGTAGAACGGACA
Organism: Oehlia diaphana; assembly: GCA_003833135.1. Taxonomy (NCBI): domain Eukaryota; kingdom Fungi; phylum Glomeromycota; class Glomeromycetes; order Glomerales; family Glomeraceae; genus Oehlia; species Oehlia diaphana. The sequence continues at coordinate 65,501 of QZLH01000411.1, read as the reverse complement.
ATTCATATTTTAAGAATATCCAAAATAACTGATGCAGTTGGTCTTTTTAATGGATCCTCATTCCAACATTTTTTCATCAAATCTACATAACATTGTGGAGTATTTTTAATAATTTCATACAAATACTTAAAGCAAGTTGAAAATCGTGTGCTTTATCATTAAATGGTAAAATTCCAGATGTAAATTCCCACATAATTATAGAAAAACTATATATATCACTAGCTTGAGAATAAGGTTTGCCTCTTAAAACTTCAGGTGCCATAAATGGCATAATACCATAAATATTATCTTTTCTTATAAAAGATTTTGCAAGTTGATATGATCCTAAATAATCACTAATATAAATTTCATATTTAGTAGATTCATTATATTCACATAAAATATTACCATCATGAAAGTTATAATGAATAAGACCCCCTTTATGAATGGTATTAAGACCCATAATAATTTTATACAACGTATATAATTTTTGTTGCCAATTATTCGCTATTTCCATCAGGCACCCTCTTAAGTTACCTCTATTTGCATTATTAACATATAATTTGAAGTATCCGGATCTTTTGTAAATCCATAGACTCGAATAATTCCAGTTGAATTAATAATTTTCCACTATTTAAAATAATATTAAGCAATTTAGTATAAATAAATTATAATTAAAATTAAAACAATAATGATAATAATTAATCATACTTCATTCAAAAATTCATTTAAGCTTTCATCTGAATTATTAAGATAATCAAAATATTTAAGAATTATTTTATATGTTTTATATGTAGCTTTATATGTAGAACCAAATTATCAAGATATTCAATATCTTCAAATTTATTATAAGGAATCCATTTTAATTTATTTTCAGAAATAAATTGATCCATGATTTCACTTTCACTAGTCCCTAATCTTTAAAATATAAAAATAAAATTATATTGAATTTAAAACAGATTTAAAATTCCAAATTTAATATTGATGAATGATATTAATACCACTTACTCTAGACAAATTAACAGATTTTAAAACAATAAATAAATAAATTAATACTTTATTTTTATATAGATAATATACAATAACTTATACTTACCATCTAGAATATTTGAATAATTTTTTCGAATAAAAAAATATTATATGTAATATTATATAAACAAAATAGAACCAAATAGTAACTTATAACTTACCATTGAAAATACCTGAATAATTTTTTAAGGAAGAACTTATTTAATTTAAATTATATGAATATATTTTATATATAAGTAGAATTAAATAAATAACTTACTTGCTATATTATTAAATAAATGATTTTAAATAAAGAATTTAGTTTAAATTATATGTAAATAATTTATAATATAATAGAATTAAATAAATAACTTACTAACTATATTGTAAAGTAAAAAATTTTTAAATAAAGAATTTAGTTAGTTTAAATTACATGTAAAGCAATTCTAACTTGATTGTTTAAAGATCTAAATTTTGATAAATATATGTTTGAATGCCCCCTCTAAATTTAAATTGTGATTGCTAAAATTTCCTGAAATTTCCCAAATTTTATTATGTTTGTTTCATTAAGTTTAATAATAATGAAAAACCTCCCTGGACATTAAACAAACAATCAAGTTGGAACAGTAATAAAGTTAAATAAATAACTTACGAACTATATTATTAAATAAATAATTTTTTAATAAAGAATTTAGTTAGTTTAAGTTATATGTAAATATTATTTAAATATAATAGAATTAGAATTAAATAAATAGCTTAATGACTTACGATCCAAAATATTTGAATAATTTTTTAAATAAAGAGTTTAAATAGTTTAAAATATTACAGTAATTTAATAGAATTAAATAAATAACCTACTTTCTATATTATTAAATAAATAATTTTTAAATATAGAATTTAGTTAGTTTAAATTATATGTAATTAATATAACAGATAATAGAATTAAATAAATAATTTATAACTTACGGACTAATATATTTGAATGGTTTTTTAAATGAAGAATTTAGTTGGCTTAAATTATTATATAATATAATAGAACTACTAAATAAGTAACTTATAACTTACAAACTAAGAAGATTTCAAATAAAAAGTATTTTGTTAGTTAAATTATATACAAACATCCAGAAATTATCTTAGATGTAAAAATTCGTAGTCTTGTGATGGGGTGTAATACTATGTAAGTTTACATAAGTTCACGTACATTTTCATAAGAAATTTACATATATTTACACAAATTTAAGAAAAATTCACACCCCCATCTCATGGTTACGTCAAAAAAAATATAAATATAAATAACTTACAATCTACATTACGGAAACCGGTTTTCCTTAATATGCAGTAACTATATTGTAACTGCATCGTAGTCATACAGTAAATACATAGTGCAATAGTAACCGCATAGTGAGAATATTGTAAATACGCAGTTACTCCATATTAAGGAAATTAAGTTTCTGCAATGTATAATTTATTAGATAAAGAATTTAGTTAGTTTAAAATGATTATAACGATAACCGGACTTGCGTTAAATAATGCTCTTTATGTGAACCATTCACACAGTTTCAAATACAGTAGTTTGATTTTTTACAATAATTTTTTCACAATTTTATAATTTTTTACTTTTATTTGACGCCACGCCAGATTCCCATTTTATGCTGACTCGTAGATCACGAATTAAGGTAAATAAAATAATATTTTGCAAATGGCAATTACTATGCAAAATTCGATGCACGAATATTAGAGTACAATGCATTAAAAAAGCTTAATGCTAAATTTAATGTCAAGACTCCATATCAAGGGTCTTTTGTACTTATTTTTTTACTTTTCTTAAAAAAAAAAAATCAAAAAATAAGTTCGTTTGCAAATTGCCAAATTGCCATATAATTATGTCATAAAATACTAAAATAATATTTTAAATTCGGAAAATAAAGGAAAATTAACTTCAAACTACAGGTGGTGCATGAAGTTGGACTGAACTCAGTCTTTAATGGACGGCCAGCATCATTTCCTGTCCAAAATAACTTTCCATTAACAGTACGTGAATGAAAGGGTTAACTTTGGCAAATACAATAGTTTCATTTGATTCAGATCAATAAATTATAGATGAATGCAAGCGTTTGTGTTTACTTGGATATTTTAATAATTTCTTATAAATGCTAATCAACCTACCTAAATAGAACTATTTTAAAACAAAATTAGCATGTTTAAATTTATGTTGACTATTCACTTGCTTTATGTTAAACCGTCAACTTATGTATTTAATAATTTATTAGTCATTGAACATTGCTGTACCCGATTCTTTTTACGCATAACCCATATGGTCTAATATCATCATCTTTTGGTGTAACCCAATATTTATCATTATTATGTCTCTGAAATCCTTTAGGGTTAACTCTATTCTGAATAATAACCCTATATTTAACATTAATATGATCGAATTCTCTAGCATATTCCTCAGCAATTCTAATATCAGGAGTTGAATATATTCCTTTCCCATATAGGAAGCGCTTTCCTTTGCTAACCAGATAACCCTCATTAGCAATGGATTCGGCAAATTCTTTTTTTGTTCCATGATAAGAAACTGGCCATTCATGAGGACTGTTACCAACACGACCCAACCATGTATTATCGTTCCCAAACTTTTTAACATTGAGCGCAATTCTATTCCATCCATAAGGTCGTTTGTACAATTCCCTTCCGCGAATGAAATTTGTTCCGTTATCTTTTAAATATGTGAAGTCATAATCAAATGATGGATCTAATAAATCACTTTTAATAACATAGAAACCAGAACCTCCAATGACTCGAGATAGAACGTGTATTGTGCAACCTTTTTGGATTTTATAAGATGCTAGAATTTTCCGATCATCCAATTGCTTACAATCAAACATAAGCCGTATCGTTTCAATATTATAATGAAACTTTGCACAAATAGCTTTTTTGAACTCAAGGACAGTGATACCTGGATCAACAAACATTGATTGACTATCCACAACGTGAGATTCGAGAGGTATGACAAAAATTTGAATTTGTTCGTGAGTAGTCATATTTTCGGGATGAACAAATTCTAATTCTTCATTAATACGCGCTAAAGATCTTTTATGAATGGTATCAAGGTCTAAAATTTGAGATGGATCAATTTTTAAACCATTTGCTATGCACTCATCATAGGTTTTTACTGGACTTTCGATTATAGATGAAACCGCCGAAGCAACAAGTTGTAATTGAGACATTTTTTTTTTTATTTTTTTTTCTATTTTTAACACGTCTTATTTTCCTTTTTATAACTTTTGTTCGTAATTATATTGACAAATTTGACGTAATGATCTAATTTTGAAGAATTGATATATTGTGATTATTTCATAAATTGTAAACTCTGTTTGACGTAATTTATCGCTGAATTGACGTAATTAATTATTAAGTATAAATTTATTGCTTTTTTAGTGCGAAAAAAAAAGCACTAAACCAAATTCATGCGTGAATTTCGTGCACATAAGATAAAAGTAAGCTATTTTTTTTCTTTTTCTTAGTAAGTTTATTAGATCAAAAAAGAATATTCATAAGTTAGATAAGAGATATCACACAAAAATCACAGATTATCTTGTATCAAATTTCACATGGTTCATTGGGGTGACGTAAATCAAAACTATATAGAGTATCATATAAAAATTTACTTATATTTTCTTAATACGACAATAATACTGCAACTATAAGTAATAATAATCACTATTTTAATTGACTTTGTTATTTCCTTTTATGGTCATGATTTTAGACTCTTTTGGGCTGCCTTCCACTTTCGTTTATATGATTTGTAAATACTCATGCTAAATTCAAATATCTAGCCTTAATTCTAACTCGTTTTGTGACCAAAAGCATTTCGCAAAAATGACCACTTGTGCTACATTTGTAAATACTCATGCTAAATTTAAATGTCTAGCCTTAATTCTAACTCGTTTTGTGACCAAAAACATTTCGCAAAAATGACCACACTTGTGCTACATGATCATATGAAAGTTATCAAGAAATTACTTCAACAAAAAAGTAGCGTTAAAAAATTTTTTTCTTTCGTAAACTCCCTGTTAAACTCCTCAAGTAAGTTACATTTTTTTTTTTATAGTTTATAAAAAAAATTTATTTAGAAAGCAAAATTATTCAAAAAAAAATCTTTCAATAAATAAATAACTCTAAATATAAATAATGATGTTTTAGCGAATTTAAATTATGTATTGATCACTTATTTAATTAAAATCTATTTAATATTTATTATTAATTATTTTTCAGTTAATTTTTTTTGAATATATAGAAAGTAACGGAAATTGGCAAAGTAAGTAACGTAAAGTCACATGATCTATTACGTTACTTCTCTTATATAAGGTACGGGAACGTAAATTTTTTTGGTAAAGACTTTACGTTACTCCTGATTGCGTCCGGTTCCTTCCGGTTCCGCAATTAAGGTTCAGTTGTTTTAGTTGATTTTCACTTTACGTTCGTTTCTTACTTTTTTTTTATTTTGTTTCTGTTTCTCACTAATTTAATTTAGATATTTTAGTTCTTTTAGTTCTAAAATTAATAAACGTATGTTTTTTATTTTTTATTTATTTTTTTTTATTTCGTTTTTATCTTATATTTCGTTTCTTACTAACTATATTTTTTTTTACTTTATGGTTATTTTTTACTTGGTTTCCTATCATTACCCAAATTTCTATCTTGATCATTTTTTTATTTTTTGTCTCTCATCATTTTTCACCTCATATTACTTTTCATTATTCGTCTCCCATTATTTCTATTACATCTTTTCATTTTCCATTATTTCTTTTCTCTCCTGTTTACTTCCCATCATTTCTTTTTGTCTCTCATCACTTTCTTTCGTCTCCCATCACTCCTCTTTGTCTCCCATCACTTCTTTTCGTCTCTCATCACTCCTTTTCGTCTCCCATCACTTCTTTTCGTCTCCCATTACTCCTCTTCGTTCTTTTCGTTCCCCATCACTCCTTTTATCTCCTATTTCTCCTTTTTGTTTCCTATCACTTCTCATCGCTCTTTTTTACTCCCTTTCATCTTTTATTACTTTCCATTACTCCATTGTTATTTCATTTTTTTATTAGCATCTTTCTCCTTGATCATTATAATTTACTTATCTTTTTTATTTATTGTTATTGTTTTTTGCTTTTTTTTATTTGCATCACTTCATTAAAAATAAATATGGTGATTTTTTTCTTTAAAATTAAATATGTTTGCAAAAATTTTTTTTTTTAAAAATAA
>QZLH01000411.1:25563-48233 GCA_003833135.1 Oehlia diaphana | reverse complement strand
TATATCTAATGAAAAAGAAAGAAATACCAGGATAAAAATCAGGTATAAATTAGACGAATACTGTTGGTATTCGAATATTTAATTAAAAGTTAAAATTACACTCCGCCACCACCACAATCTAGTAAGTGATGAGTGTAAATAAGCTTTTAAAAACTGTTTTTGTAATTTTATTATAATTCTGTAGCAAAATAATAAATTATTTTGTGAAAAAATGGAAATGGTTCCCGATATGTATACAAAAAGATTTACTATTATCTATCGTGCCAGAATTATGATAACTTCAGTTAGCGTTTAAGAATTGTAATAGCTTTCCGTTCCGACATTATTTAAAAAAGGAAATTTATATGATTTTTTGGCTGGTTGTAAGTATAAACTTCTTATGTATATATAAGGTTAGACTTATCTCACCATTTGTTAGTAGCATAGATACATAAAGAAAGGATAGAGATGATGAAATTAATAAAAGGAAAGAAATCAAGATAGTAAAATGAACCGGCAAGTTCATTATTATTACTATGATTATGATTATTGCTAGGAATCCGTTATTAAGTCTGAAGTGCCATTTAAAGTTTTTTTGTTGCACAAGCAAAAACATCATTCTTGATATGTTTATGGTATGATTCTTGATAAGCATATATTTATTTTATGTTTATATATCAAGAATGACACTTTTGCCGGACGGACTTGCATATCAACTTGCGTAGAAATTTATAGTCCTTCGGACTAATTAAAAAAAAAGATATCTTTGTTATTTAGTTAGGCCACATTGATATATATCCGAATTGTATCTTTTAAAAATCGATAATTATACAGTCAAATCTCTCTAAGTGCACACTCCCTAAATGTACGCACTATATGATTTGTCTCTAAATAAAATTTCTCTCCAAATGTACATTTTTTTAAATTTTCATTATGGTCAAGGAGGGTGCCATCAGGAAATTTTTTATGTGTAGAAAATATGCAAAATTTCGTGCATAAAAACCTGATTTGCACATATTTATAATATATAATATGTATATTAAGTAATTTTCGATGTGATATATTGTAAAAAATTTGTACAAAAAATTACATATATAATATTGTTAACTATCATATTGCATAAATTTTGAGAAATTTAGGAATGGTTATTGACTTAGATGGAGTTACTTACAAGTAAATAAATTGACTTCTTCATTTTTAAATGAAATAAAACTATATGCCTAAATAATAATAATTTTCTTTTATAGTAAAACTAAACTGGGACCATCTTTTGTTGATCCCAATACTAACGAATGGAGTCCGTCTTTTAAACGCTTAATAGTAACAATAATTTACATATACATATCCTTCCTTTTCAAATGAAATTAATAATTCAAGCTTTTTTAGCTTTTTGGATACTTCTCAATAAGAAAAAAATTTTTCTTTAGTATTTTTCAAAAAAGCGAGGTGAGAATTTTTCATCAAAGATAAAACCTTAAAATTAAATCCAACCCAAATACAAGAACAGTTTAGCCGATCAAAATGGACGTCAATTGATTAGATAATCATTTACTCTTACCGCCCAAAAAAAATATCATCATACCCAAAAGAAAAACTGATCTACCCCAACCGCAACCTTGTGACACAAAACGTATTGCACATATTGCATCGTATATTTGGAATGGTGCAAATAAAACTGAAAGAAAGAGTTATAATCTAATGGCCACGCACACTTTCATATTTTCTTAGTTTAGCTTCATTTTGGATAAAACCCAATAACTTTTAGTTTAACGTCATCTCGGACGCTAAATCTGTAACATTATACAGTCTTACAACGAATAAATTTATACCTTGGCATTTGAACAAGTGCAACACCAAAAGTGAGTAAGACTAAAGAAAACCATTTCATTCCGCTTAAAGAAGTTTTGAGCATAATGACAGAACATAAAGCTGTTGTCAAGATTTTTAATTGATAAGTAACTTGAAAGGTAGCATAAGTATTTGTGCAATATTAAATACCCTAAAAATTTAGTGATGGGCTGATGGCACTAAAAGAGGGTTGATCGTATTGAAGTGTTTTATTGTACATCACATGTAAATGCTAGTAGGGATAAACAAATTTACATTCATAGAAAAAAGAAAATTAATAGCCGATACTGTACGCTCATCGGAGTTACGCCTACGCAACAAAAGCTTCAACCAAAAGTTTTTTTTTGCGCAAACTTTAACGCAAACTCATCACATTTTTTATTTTTCAGAATATAATAAATATTTTTCCAATACTTATAATAATATATTTTTAATAATAATTTGATGTTTTATATCTAAATACAATAAAGATACTATATATACTACGAATTTAAATAGTCGGATAACAAGAAAAAGAATTTCTAGCTACGTCGAATCAAATTTAGGTCGGCCATTTCTTAGTTTTCTTGACGCATTTCTGTTAGCTGTAGGTTCCGTTTGGTTTAGATTTGTTAGATCATTAGTTCTATTTTTAGCGACATATGCTTGTTTTTTCATCGTTTGCTTAAGAAATTAATAATATATAAATTTTATTATTTTAGATTAAAAATATTTAAAATATAAATATATATTTATAAATTTTTTTACCTCAATCTTTTTCATTGTGAATGTATAAGCATCATATGTATTAGCTACCAATAAATTTTTTGGAAACAATTTATCAACAAGTTCCTCTGGAACTGTTGAAGGCCAAAAATTTAATGAACCATCTTGTAAATAAATTTTTAATGGATCCGTTTCTTTTTGAATTTCTAAAGTTAAAAATCGTAACATGAATCGTTTTAAAGCTAATGCGAATGTTTCTGCTTGTATAACTTTTTTCGTTGTAGTTTGCTGCTCAAAACCTAAAGATTCCATTATTGCCGCCTCCATATCTGTTGAAAGTTTTTCCTGATATTTTTCATGAATATATTTAATTTTAATATCGGCAACTTGTTCTTCGACGAGTTCATATAATGACACCAAGTGTTTAAGTCTTAAATCAATATCTAAAATTTTAGAGAATTCTCTATGTTCATATAATGATGATAGTTTCATCCATTGTAAAACAAAATCTTTAATAGATCTTTCGCCATCTCCAACTGCTGTACGCTTGACGAAACATAGAAGTATTTCCAATGATGACAAAATTTCTGATGAGTTATCTATAGTCGATTTTGAAGCATATTCTAAACCGGAATTTTCAGAAAAGCCTAATGAATTCATTTTTTCGATCGGGATTGGCTCTTGGGTTATTTGATTCTTAATATCACTAAGAATTCTCATATATCCTTGAAATAATTCCATGTGATACGGGTAAGATTCTAAATATAGTTGTGAATCTGGTAGAGTTTCTATATAAACTTTCTCGAAAACTAAAATGTTTGCCAATTCCGCTTCAATTTTTGTCAAATCATACACAATATCTTCTCCTCTTGCAATTGCTAAATTTCTTTGACTATATGCAAGAATCTCATCATCCCAAACAAAATTTATAATATTTCCTGAACGAACATGATCAAGGCGTAGAGATTGAAGGCAATATCCATTGGGTATAACTGGTTCTGTTTTCGAAATTGCTAGTTTGATATCAAATGTAATTTCATCTAAAAACTTGAGAGATTTACAAGTTCCGGGTGGAATTACTATAACTTCTTGTAAGAACTGGTTTTGCAAGTCAACTAAATAATCTAAAATAAAGCATAAGAAAATTCCTGCATCTTTCGATTCCACTAAACCAAAAATAACTGGAAGATTATAACCCATGACTGGTTTTTTATTGGGAAGTTCATGACATTGATATCGATTTACGAAAGGTATTACTGTATTCCAACCAAGTTTAAAATCATTAAAGGCGGTTTTCAAATTATTGAAAATTTATTTATTTCTACCATCATTAGATTCCTCTTTTATAAATTGTATGAATTTCATATCTTTTGCCGTTTGTCTGGTTAATTGATATCCAAGTTTGTTATTCAGAAGTTGAGCAAATTTTACAATAGGTAAAAGATGTTTAAGTAATTCTAACTGCTTTGAATATTTGAAAAATACAGAGAGAAATGGATGATCGTTTTTTCTTGTCAAGTTACTCATATAATAAGCGTGGAAACTATCAAAATTGATTGTTCCAATTGTTCTCCATAAATTTGGTAAAGTTTCATTTCGATATTGCTTATCCATAACTAAAGTCTGATTAATTTCACATTCAATTAAGTTATTTTTTTTATTTTTGGTTAGAGCTTCGCTTAGCTTCATACGATAATTAGTTGCCGTTTTCGTTATATTCTCAGTAAGAGGTGTAACATAATTATCTTGAAATGATGTTTCCCAGTTTATGCGTTCAGGATATGTCGTTTGATTCGGAACAGGAGGTCTTTCCATCATTAAGGAAATTAGAGAATGGAATATTAACGCTAAATTCTAATTAAGATAATAAAATTTTGTTTCAGTTAGCTATTTTATTAAATAAGATTATAAAGAAAATAATAATAATAAAAAAAAGATATATACATTATCTGAGCAATTAAGAAGCTTCTTCAGAATTTCCCAATCATTTTGAATATGGCTCATACAGTACATTTCAGAATCAGTGGCAGTTTGATTATTTTTTCGAAGGAAAGCAAGGGCAGTTGGAGGTTCAGATGCTCCAATAAGAGCATGAACAATTAAATGTAAAATACGATATGCTATAGGTTGTATACTTCTGACGAAATGATTCATATTTTGATTGACTAGTTCACCAATGTATCCTGCTATATAATTTATAGCACGAGGTTGAATTTGAATTTTATTGTTTCCAGCTACTGGTATATGATCAGCTCCACCGATCGTACTTCCACAATTCGGGCATTTACCAGTAAACTTAGGTCTGCCACATCCTCCAATGAAGTATATATAACCGCAAATACAGTAATAAAAACTTGAACCCATGGCGTTCATCATTAAATTAAAATCTGCAGATTTTTGGTCACATAAACATGTTAATATAAACGAGTTCTGACAATTTTGAAGATTGTGTAGATACATTGCAAGTGGAGATGAATTCGGTTCAAGCGACGCATGATAAGCGATAATATGTACAACAATAGATTTTAAAATCAACTCGGTATTATCAATTCTTGAATTGTAAATTCGAAGTAAAGGTTGGTTATTTGACAAGATATTTGTTGCAATCCTTTTAAATACATTCGATATGTTCATTCCAGCAAGCTCTTTGGTTAAAAAATCAGCTGATTGCATTTCTGAATGTTGCCATTCTCTTGAAGCCTTTACAGCATGAAGCCGTACAAATAAGAGTCCCATTAAAGATAATTTTGCTGTTGAGGTCATATTTTGCTTCATTTTTTGTACAAATGTTTGGAAAGGTGCTTTATTTCCTATACTATAAAAAGTCATAAAACTGTCTTCTGCTTCATTATATTCAGATAAATTACAATATGGATTAAAAGGCAATCTATTTTCTTTGGCATCCCCCAATTGAAAGTTCCAAACCACGGCAAAATTTTCTTTTGAGCCTCACAAAATCGTCTAATATCATCAATTGAAAACCCTCTTCGACATAAATCTCTTAAAAAGTAAATTTTAAGAGAATGAATCAAAGGATAAGATAAAGTCATAGTATTGTTAATCTGATTAATTAATTCGTTGCTATTAAAATTGTCTTCCCCCGCTTTGTTATATACAATAGGACTATTTTTATTCTTCTGAAGGAAGCTATCCCAGAATCGGCGAATAAATCCTTTAAGCAACGCAATAGAAGTTATTTTTTGTAATGATGGCCTTCCTTGTTTATATAAAATTTCGAGAGCTGGTCCAAAAAAAGCTGCTAAATTTTCCAATTCATCATTCATGAAGAAGGTTTGTTCAATGATATCACAGCATAAAGTAGCCATGTTTGTATCCAAATCTCCTAAACATTTATTAATAAGATTTAACCGAGCAGATTGTCTTATAGCTTCTTCGAAATCTGTAAGTATCGTAAAGAATATGTCCTCATTTTCTACGTCTTCTTTAATAAATATCCTTTCAATGATTCGCCCATTAATAGAAAAGGTTCATTCGAGAATAATTTTTTATAAAAACTTAGTAGAACATCTGATTCGATAGGAATCAATGCAAGGCATCTCATTATAAATGATCTTTTTGGAATTATGTTTTTCTCATTTTGTTCTAGTTTATCTAGCTTATCAAATACAGCGTTGATAAATTTCTCAGAGAGAACTTCTTGCTCATCTAAACTTAATCCAAGTTGAACAATTTCTTTAATGTTATCTAAAGGAATGGTCTTTGCTGCAACTAGATCGTTTACAATACGTAACAACTGAAGATCTGGTAAATTCTTTGCTCTCGTTATTTTATTAACGAGATATAATAATTTTGTGACATCAAGCTGCCATTTATCGGTTAAATGAACATTTTCTGAGCCTTCAAAATTTCCACAAATTTGCTGTAACATTAGTTTTGTCACTTCTTTAACTAGATATTTTTCCAAACTTCCTCTAATAATAGCATTTCCTTGAATTTCAATATTATTAATTATTATGGGAGACATTTGAGCTAATTGTAATAGAGCTAAAACTTCGTTAGCATTCCTCCACCAATATGAGTGAAGGAAAATTGGTTGACGCACTTTATCGGTACTGATGAGTAATCTTAAAATTATTGTTAACATTTTTTTATTATTTGTCTCACCATATTTTGACACAATAACAGTTACAAAATCATTAAAATATAATTCAGAAGCCCAATCCCATTCAAGAGGGGAATCTTTTAATTGCGGAATTGACGTAAAAAGGTTATTTTTGAAATCTTTTAAATGATCCTCAATCACATAATCGCAAAGTTCATTTGTTTCATTGTCAATTTTGTCATCATCCTTTTGTAATATCGATATTTCTTCTTCATAATGTCTTTTAAAACTATCAATTTGTTTCATATAATAAAATGAAAAAGGAAATTCAAGATCGAGTAAACTTCCTGCCAGCATATTATATCCATCAGGTTTAGGATTTGGTATATCATCAATTTTGATAATTTTGTTATCCATATAAATTTGTTCCCAAAATTTAAGTAACTTCTCATAGTTCCCTTTTTTTGATTTCGTTTGATCGGAAACATAGAAAAATGTTTTTATTGCCGATAATCTTTCTAAGGCACATAAAATTTGAGTTATCGGTTTCCTAAACAGTATTCTAACGTGAGCCTGTAATGCTGCAGAAAATGAAGGATATGGGTATAAATTTTGTTTATTTGATGCGATTTTATATTGCCAGTTATTTGTAGATTTTTCCTCAATCCATTCAAGAGTTCTTTTTTTCAAACATTTAATAAAACTTGGATACTTTAGAATTTTTTCTTTCAATATCCTAAAAAAAGGTTAATTCAAAAAATATTTAAATAACAACATAACAACATAACAACACATGTATGTTAAAATACAGTATAATTACTATTTATACGTCACTTACTTTATATGATTGATTGACTTATCATTCGATGGATATTTCATACATGATAAACACCATAAGAGTTCTTGTTGTAAAATTTTTTCGAATGGATAAGTAGAATTAACAATATGAGTTAACAAAATCGAGATTGAATATATTTGTAGCAACGTCTTGAAATGATCAAAGTTTTTTCATGGAATGCCCAATAATCTGGTGGTAACACTTCTCTCAACATCACTTTATTTGAACTTGCCATATGTTTTTTTACATCTTGAATGTAATCATCCACATCTGTTACTTGAGAAATTGGACAAAATTCATTATAAAACTTGAAAAGTATATCAAGCTGAAGTTGAAAGTTGCCACAAAGTTTTCTAAGTTCTGCAATTTCATCTTGAGATACAATCACATCAACTATGGCTTTCTTTTTAGAAACAGCTGCATCAATGTGTTGAAATAATATTTCATCAGAAAATTCTAAGAGTTGTTGTAACAATTGTATATCAATCTTTTTTTCACAGAAAAATCCACCAAGATCATTAATAGACTTCTTAACACATTGAACAAATGGATTTGAATGAAGTTTTGTAACATTTCCAGTAGCACGTAATATAATGCTCCAAAATTGACTTGCTCTTAGAATATTTAAATGATGTTCTGAAGGATCAGATGCGGATGATTGGTTTTGTAATCTAGTAATGATATGATACAAAATTTCTTCGCTCACTCTAATAATTATAAAACAAATAAATAAGCATATATTTATATATAAGTAAATTGTATTTAACAAAAAGATCAAATTTTTTAAAGAACTTACGTGTTTGAGACTTCCAAATTCTTTCCTTTGCAATTGCATATTGTATAAATTTTATTTATTAGTTGATCATCAATTTGTCGTACGGTGTAGTATACAGAAATCGACTAATAATTAATATGTAAGGCGCAGTAAATTAGAATAAGCATTAACAGTAATGCAGATCATCAATTAAGAATTTTAGAATTTAGAATGTTGATCAATTAAATTAGATTTTACAAAATAGGATAGGACGATCATTAGACAAATAATGAGAAACTCCTATCACATGAGTATAAACTGGATATATGTAATGTTTCGTATTACATAGTTCTTTACATCAATTGCCATTTTAAATTTTATAAAAAGGACCCATTTTTGATTTAATAGTCAAGCAAGTAGATTATGAATTGAGAAAAATAAAATTAATATTTTGAATATTTTAACCCTTTAATTATTTTGACTCGATTCTTTAGCCTTTTCTTATGAGTAAAAGTGCGTAGTCAATTAATTACTAACCAAAGGTATATGTGAAAGGCCTGAACATAATAGTTCTATTAGTCCGAATGTACATTACCTATATTAATGAATTAGGGAAGAATCCAAAGAGTGCAATAATTGAAGAAGTGGATGAAGAAGTCTGGAGAGATTTATTAATGAAAGGAAACTCTCGCACTTCATTCTTAATAGCAAATCTAAACCAAGCAACCAACCAACATAATTATATCTAGATTTTACTAACTTTGACGTCTTCACGTGGCAGGTGGAGCCGACAACGGCCTTATTCAGAATTTCTTTTATCAAATCTAAAAATAACGTTCTAATATCTTGTTCTTTTATCTGTACTATAAACTTTGTAGCGCCAAATATTTGAGATTCCGAACATACTCTAACTCTTTCGATAGCACTGGTTGTCAAGTTTTGCCAAAGATTTTTTTGATGACCAAGCAAAGGGTATATGCGTTCTAAATGTAAAAATACTAAAAACACAATGTTAATTTCTTTTCTATTTTTTGTGCTCGTACCTGTGTCAAGTTTGATTAAAAGATTTTTAAACCAAGCCATACAGGTTGTCGGTATCTTTTTTTCTCTAGTATCGAAAAAATTATTACGAAACCAATTATCTAAAATTTCAGGAAATATATTTAATAATTCCAAGGTATTTGACTGAGATGTTAAATCTAATAATCGAATAACTTCCTCTCTGCCCCAGTTTAGGTTATCCTCATGAAGAAGGTTTTTAATAGCAGTGATATTTTCATTTGTCCAACCTCTGTTTGAACCTTCAAGTAAAAATAATGTACGAGACCGGAAAACTTCAGATACATCTTGACGATAATCTCTTGGGAGTCTTTTAAAATGATTTTCTAAAGCAGCAGCATCATCATGATAGACACTTTCTCGAATTTGTTCAATAAAGTGCTTAAAAATACTTTTGTCAAGTTCGCTGCTATGTGAGAGAATATCATTCCAAAGTACAAAAAGGTGATCCATATTATGACATATTTGAATTAACCACTACAAAAGAAATATTTTTTTTTTTAAAAAAAAAGATTTAATGTAAGTAAAATTGACATAATAATTATATTAAAATTTACCTTCGCAATCTTAATATAGAATTCAGGTTCAATGCCATCAATATAAGATTTAATAATTTCAATTCCTTGAATGAATTTTACTAATTTGTCATTAGAATATTTTAAAGATTTTAAATGGTCAATGAAAGAAAAATTAGGGTCAACTTCAGATGCAATTGTAAAAATAATGAGCCAATCAAATTGCATCTGAAAAGCATTATGCTGAACTAAAGTTATGATGGCACTAGACATCTGGTTTTTAGTGTTTGAAGGTAAAGTATCTTGTTTATAGCCTTCAAGTACATCAAGCAACAAACCAGATTGAAATTTATTCTGTAATTCATAAAATGAACCTCGTCTTCTTGAAGTATAATGTCCTAATAGAAAACATAAGAAAAGACGTTTATCTTTGTTTTCTATATCAATGCGATCAGCAATGAAATCGAGATTTGACGCACGGATTGTATAATCATTGTGAAGAGTTAATAAGTGTTGATATTCCATAACTTTAGCTTTAAGGTTGTCAGCATTTATAGAATTATAAATGTAATCCATAAAAGCAAAATCACGTATAGTATTAGGATATAAACGAGGTAATTGATTATTATTGTTTATGAATATATCAAATTGATTATTTCTCTCAATATTCAACATGCGATTATCTCTATCACCATTTCCTTCAAATATACTGTAATTTCTTCTCTCCCAAATCCTCCAAAACGGCCGTATAAAGTTTTGGCGGGTACATGAATAGCATATTTATATTGAATTTCGCCTCTTACAGAAGATGATGATATAATAACTGGACTGGATCGCCAATATGTTCGATTTTTTTGTGGACTAAGCTTTACAATAGGGCTTTTCCAAGATCCTAATTCTTTTACATTACCAAGAACTACGGGGTTTCCAACTTTATCAATACCTTCCAGAAAATGAACATGGAAAATAACTCTGATCTCATCCTCGTCTTTGCTACTACCAGGCATTAATCTATTAATAATACCAGGCATAGTAGTCAAGTTAGGCCATATGGAACTACTATTATTTGGTTTCCGATTTTTTTCTTGACTATTGCCGCTATAATTATCTCCATTATCTCTAGTTAAATTTTGACTATTTTGGGAATCGCTAATATTGTTATCATCTAATTTCCTTCGATTATCGCCTTGCATAAATAGATTTTGATTATTTTTATTAACACGAACTGAAGGTAAAAAGTCACTATCTTTATATTCATCATTCTCATCTTTGGAGAAGTAATTCATATTATCTAACTTCTTTTGGTTACCTCCATGCATAGACAGATTTTGATTGTTTTTATCTTTTGGATATCTAGCAGTTTCATCTATTTGTTCTTCATAATTATCATTCTCATCCTGCGAGTCACTTATATAGATTATATTGCCTAATTTTCTTCGGTCACCTCCATGTATAGGCAAATTTTGTCTATTTTTATTATTTGGATATTCAGTAGTTTCATCCGTTTGTTCTTCATAATCATCTTCATAATCATCATTCTCATCCTGTGAGGAATCGTTCATGTTATATAATTTCTTTCAGTTACTGTCATGCGTAGATAGATTTTGGCCATTTTTATTATAGGGATATTTATTAGTTTCATCTACTTGCTCTTCATAATCATCATTCTCGCCCTGGGAGGAGTCGCTCATGTTATCTAATTTCTTTTGGTTACCTCTATGCATAGACAGATTTTGATTGTTTTTATCTTTTAGATATCTAGCAGTTTCATCCATTTGTTCTTCATAATCATCATTCTCATCCTACGAGGAGTCACTTATATTGCCTAGTTTTCTTTGGTTACCTCCGTGTATAGGCAAATTTTGACTATTTTTATTATTTGGATATTCAGTAGTTTCCATTTGTTCTTCATAATCATCATTCTCATCCTGCGAGAAGTCACTTATATTGCCTAGTTTTCTTCGGTTACCTCCGTGTATATGCAAATTTTGACTATTTTTATTATTTGGATATTCAGTAGTTTCATCCGTTTGTTCTTCATAATTATCTTCATAATCATCATTCTCATCCTGTGAGGAATCGTTCATGTTATATAATTTCTTTCGGTTACTGTTATGCGTAGATAGATTTTGGCCATTTTTATTATAGGGATATTTATTAGTTTCATCCACTTGCTCTTCATAATCATCATTCTTGCCCTGAAAGGAGTCGCTCATATTATCTAATTTCTTTTGGTTACCTCTATGCATAGACAGATTTTGATTGTTTTTATCTTTGGGATATCTAGTAGTTTCATCCATTTGTTCTTCATAATCATCATTCTCATCCTGTGAGGAGTCACTTATATTGCCTAGTTTTCTTCGGTTACCTCCGTGTATAGGCAAATTTTGACTATTTTTATTATTTGGATATTCAGTAGTTTCCATTTGTTCTTCATAATCATCATTCTCATCCTGCGAGGAGTCACTTATATTGCCTAGTTTTCTTCGGTTACCTCCGTGTATAGGCAAATTTTGACTATTTTTATTATTTGGATATTCAGTAGTTTCATCCATTTGTTCTTCATAATCATCATTCTCATCATCCTGTGAGGAATCACTCATGTTATCTAATTTCTTTCAGTTACTGTCATGCGTAGATAAAATTTGGCCATTTTTATTATACGGATATTTATTAGTTTCATCCACTTGTTCTTCATAATCATAATTCTCGCCCTGGGAGGAGTCGCTCGTATTATCTAATTTCTTTATGTATAGACAGATTTTGATTGTTTTTATCCTTTGGATATCTAGTAGTTTCATCCATTTGTTCTTCATAATCATCATTCTCATCCTGCGAGAAGTCACTTATATTGATTATATTGCCTAATTTTCTTTGATTATTTCCATGTATAGGCAAATTTTGAATATTTTTGTTATTTAGATATTCAGTAGTTTCATCCATTTGTTCTTCATAATCATAATTCTCATCATGTAGGGAATCGCTTATGTTGTCTAATTTCTTTCAGTTACTGTCATGCGTAGTTAGTTTTTGGCCATTTTTATTATATGGATAACTATTAGTTTCATCTGCTTGTTCTTTATAATCATCATTCTCGTCCTGGGAGTCACTTATGTTATCTAATTTCTTTTGACTACCGTCATGCATAGATAGATTTTGGCCATTTTTATATTTTGGATATTGAGTGGTTTCGCCCATTTGTTCTCCATAAAACTCAGGCTCTTCATCATCATTAGCGTTTTCATTTTCATCATCTGAAATCTCTCGGTTTCTCACAGCGTAATGAGATTTTGAAATTTTCTTTTTAATCTTTTCATCTGTTGAATCATCACTACCATCTTGATTTTTTTGACGGTGAGTAAATTCATCCTTTTATTCTCTATAATTAGATTCAAATTCCTTTTTTTTATCAATACGATTGTGTCCTGATGAAGATGTAATGTCATCTTCATAACAATTATCATTCTTGACCTGATTATCGTCGATATTGTCATCATGATCATTATCGTCATTTTCATTATCCGACTTCTCTCATCGATTTCTCACAGCGTAACGATATTTTGAAAATTTCTTCCTAGTCTCTTCATCTGTTGAATTATCATCACTATCTTGATAACTTGGACGACGAGTAAATTCATCTTTTTGTTCTCTATAATTAGATTCAAATTCCTTTTCCTTATCAATATGATTGTGTCCTGATGTAGATGAAATGACATCTTCATGATAATCATAATTCATGACCTTAGAGTTGCTGGTATCATCATCTTCGGAATTAGAGGTATCATTTTGTTCATCGATATCAGAATTACGTACATTATTATTATGAATTGTGTCAATCGACTCATCTACTATTTTATCATTACCAACATTGTTCATCATATCTCTTACTTTATTTACAAATGAATTTTTTTCTACACCGGAACGTGGAACTTGTAAAGAAGAATCTATTAATGACTCTTCTTCATTATTATTTGATACGGTATCATCCTCATTTCTTATATTTACTTCTTGTTCCATATTAAATAAATTAATTTGTTAAAATATTGGTGATAAAGGGAATACAATAAAATAAAATTTTAATTTCTATCATAAGCAAGAAAAAAGAAAAAATTTCAAATAATTGATAATTTTTTTTTTTTTTTTTGAAATAAAAAAGAAAATGAAAAATCGACAATTGCTTTTTATTATACTGATTGAATTTTTTTTAAGAAAAAATGGTTATCCATTTTAACAAATAAACTCTTCATTCATACCAATTGGAATGTAACTTAAATTAAATTTATACTTTATAGTTTGAAAATAAAAAAAAAAAAAATTTTACTGGAGTAAAAATAAATTTTTTTTATCTTTAATTTTTATGAAAGCGAAAAAGCAAAAAATAAAATAAAATAAATTGATTTACGTGCAAAATTGATTTACGTGCAAATTAGGATGAATCGACTAAATCGTTGAATCAACACGTTGTACATTCACATTTTTGGTTAATCGTTGAAGGCAATCATTTAACGTTAAAAATTATTATTTATTAAAATACAGATTCTGATTATCACCATCGATATGAAATTAAACCAAATCAATGAGTTAGGGAAATTAATCTAAAACAAAAAAAGGTTAATTAGAATCCGATCGAACCCAAAGTAAGGTGAATTCGTTTCGATGTCAAAAGGCGAACTTATAGTTTACTATTATATCGCCATTACTAATAGATTAGCAATTACGGGATATATATATACAGTATATATATTGTGGACGATTATGTACTGTAAGTTAAAGAATCTATCAATAAGCATCACAACAAGTATAATGATAAGCATAAGCATGAGTAGATGTAAATATAAACAAACCGACCCAAAAGCTGAATTAATTAGGAAGTGATGGATTATTATACATAAAAAAGTATTATTACACATAAAGTTGAGGTACGCCAAAATAAAGTACAATTTAATATAGTCGTTATTTATCTGACCATTAGGTCAATTAATAATAATTTTATTTATAACCAAAATCAAGAGTGTATGGCACGTTTTCTGTGCACAGTACGAAATGTATGGTTTAATATTTAATACTATGATAGTATGGATTATTCATTATTTCTATTTTAAAAAACTTATTAATTAACTAAATTATCAATTGATATTATAACAAATTTACTACGTAATCCATTCAAGAAAAGTTTCAATAAATTTGGATCTTCCAAGCGGTTCATTATAGGCTCGTTATGGTTTAGTCGTTGATCAATTATGTAACTAAAATTGATCATGCGACTTTAAATTCAAGACTTTCTAATAGATATGCATTCTATTATCTATCTATATATAAAAAAAAAATACATGTAACCGTAACGTTTATATTAGCCTGTCAGCGTATGGCCTCTGAGGATCCTATATAATTCACTTATACAGTTTCCTACTGATTGTCCATCTAAACCTTTGGTCTTTGACTGAAGAGCCATCGTTCTCAGTCAGGGGTGGAGTTATAAATTAATTTTGAATTGCTGACCCGTATTCTTTATAAACTTATAGTTACAGCTGTTTTCATATTATTCGGGACAAAAGTAAAATTTTGAACCTGACATCCGGTCTAGTATGTCGGATCACTCGGATGTCGGATTATCACGTGAATCAAGAAAACAAATATAAATAACTTTGAAACCGCGAAGGTTAGTCCGATAGTTATATCAGAAGATAAAATCAATGTAGATTATATGAATAATCTTATTCCAAAACTCATATCTAAGGACAAAAATCCAAAGAAAGTAAAATCTTGTCTTTGGGATTTTTGCCATCTTGATCTCTGATAAATTAACCTGTTTCTCTTCACTGTGAAGCGATTCAGAAGTAGTTGAGGATGAGTCCTGGGAAAGCACATGCGATCATAATTCCGGCACATACAGATAATGAAGATTTTTTCTGATATTTTTTTATACATTTCGAGACTCTGTCTTAATATTTTAGAATATAATCATATAAACTAGTTTGTTTCGATACAATTAATGAAATGAAAGAAATCTCATTTCGAAGTCACGTGATTTCACGTAAAAAATGTTTCAATCAAAAGAAAAGAATTATTCAAGTATGAGTCTGGGAATAGAATACACTCATGATTTTAAAAAATATTTTTCACTCAAAGTTCGATGTTCCTTTATACTGTAGAAGTATTTTGCAAGATGCAAGCGTATTTCGACGTAATGAAAGTGGATTTGGGATTTCATGTATGAGATTGGATATATTGATTTTTGTTTTATAGGACGTTAGGAGTGGATATTATTAATAGTTGAAGTTCTGAAAGTGACGTGAATTGATTGGTAGAATTACATTACAACGAAACGATTCATAAACTGGGGACCATAAATAACACGGATAGAGGTCGAAAGCTTAGACATAGTTTAGAACAAAATTTTTTATATATATTTAGATATAAATCTGTTCTGTTCCGTCTAATTTATAATTTTTTTTATTTGCTGCTATTATTTTATATAAGATTTTATTTATTAATTTTTCTTTGGGAATTTAAGTAGATTTTGTGAAATAGTTAGAGCGCAATTGGACTTTAATTGTAATATAGATTTGGTTCTTAGAATGTTTAGTTATATATCTTTGGGTTCACATGATTGAGGATCGCACCATTTTGAAAACGGCGATAATATGTAATCTATATTATTTTTTATATTTTTTATATTAATAAAGAAATGCGGTACTAAATAAAAAATAAATAAATAAAGGAAAAGAAATCAACCGGCAAGTTTATTATTATAAATTATTCTTATTTTGAAAAAAGGTATCTTTGTACTGTATAACATCTAAAACGGTCCTAGATAATTAATAATTATACAGTCAACTCTCTAAGTGCACCCTCTTTGGGACTATGATGAAATTTGAAAAATGCGCATTTAGAGAGAAAAATTTTACTGTATATGAACTCTTTATACTTGTAATTGAGTAAGGGGATCATTTAGAGAAAAAACATATAGTGCGTGACTTTAGGGAGTGTGTACTTAGGGAGAATTGACTGTATTAAAGTGTTTTGCTATACATACGTCACATGTAAATGATAAGTAGGAATAAACAAAATTTACTTTACACTTTTATTACATTCATAGAAAAAAGAATTCTAATAGAATGTATAGAATTACAATCATCGACACGACAAAACTTCAACCAAAAGCTTTTTTTGCGCGAACTTTACCTCAAACTCATCACATTTTTATTTTGATTTGATTTCGCGATTACACCAACCTGAGATCTGTAAAAATGTCCAATAGAGAAAATGAAAGTCGGATGAAATTCGGCAAATGTAAGTTGAAAAAGTTTGACTATTAATAATAACGTTAAAGATTTCTCAGGCAAATTTAAACATTAGAATATAAATATATTTTTAATAATAACTAGTATCCTATATATAGATAATTCAAATTTTCATTTCTGCAATATAATTATTATTATATAAAAGAAAAAAATAATATAGAAACAATCACTGAATTTCTTGAGCTATTTGGTCCTTCCATGAATTGCTATGTTGATTATTACGAACATAAAAGGTCGTCTTTTAAGCGTCTATGAGCAGAAAATAGTCAAATTACACATACAAAAGAATTTTTTTTTTTTTTGTCCAGAAAGCGCTCAGGAAAATGTACCTTTATTTTTTTTTATAGAACGTTCTAATACGGAAATATTTTCTAATTATCGGATTGAAATATAGGTACATTTTAAATTTTAATTTTGAAAGTTAGCTTTCATGTGGACTCTGATGCTATTGTTTGTAAGAACAATTTCAATTTTAATGTAAACGTGAAAAAAAGTGGTTGTTTGTTATTTAGGCGACACAAAGTGGTAAAAATGGTATAATATAAAAATTTCATCAATAACCCGGCAACCCGGCTTTTATTTATTTATTTTTTTTTTTTTTCAAAAATTTAATATGTGAAATTTTTTTTCAATTTTTAAAAAATTCTCTCCCGGCATAGTAATAATATAAAAAAATTTTTTTTTTTGACTTAACAAAAACTGACCCGGCCGGGATATGAAAACCATTTTTATCACTTTGTGTCGCCTTAGTGCGCTCATCACAAGTTTACTCAGGGTTTTCATTATGATGGTTAATAATATTGGCATAACGTCAATTTTGTTACCTTTTTTATACTATTTCTTTCGACAATTATACCTTAATCCCTGCCGAGCTACAATTTATGGTTTAATTATAATTTTATTGATTTTTATTTACTTGGTTTATTATATCTTATTTACCGGGTGTTTGGTACAAGATTAATATCGTTACTCGCTCGTATTTCTTATACCAAGTAATCTATTTACATAATTACAATCGAGAACTATATTTATTACCTTGAAACATTTTTAAAATGTTTGGAGAAATTGAAATATCGCAATAATTCTTGGAAGTTCAAATATTTCAGAAATATTATAATTGAAAACATCATTGTATAAAGCTGGGATCTTTGAACTAAGTTCAATCTCAAACCTAGTCGCCAAAATAATTTTATGATCATTTAATTATTAAAATATTCAGTATATTTAGTAATTATAAGTAAACAACAAATTTATTTATAAGTGAGTAATAATATTATTTTCATGTGGTTTACCAACGGCAATTTAATCTAAAAAATACATATTTTTATTTAGAAAAATGGTTTCTTAGAATATTAATTTACAACACGTAAATCTATAGTTGTTTTTTAATTCTTTTAACAACTTGAAATACTTCATAATCTTCAGTCTCATAATTTTTTGGGATACCAATATCAGGATAACAATTTGGATATGAACTCCATTTGCTACCATTTGAACGCAGCTCTATATCGCAACAATTGGTTATTATATGACTTGAACCAAAAATTGGACCATAAGAACTAGAACAGAATATAGCATATTCCTTATTAATCACTCTTCCAATCTTCCCTGTATAAATATTTTTGTAATCTTTAAATGAAAATATAAAACTATCAGCTGTAATTATAAAACTCATACGATTATTAAACATACCCCAATCCAATGGATTATATCCTCCAATTATTTGATTTGTATTTTTAATTTTTGCAACGATGATATTAGCTCCTTTATTATCAGTTTTTTCATGAAATTTTGCAATAGTATTACCATCTCTACTAGAACGATAGAGTAAATTGAAATTATAGGGAGTATTTCTTAAATATTTGTCATTTTTCTTATCAATCCAACTGGCAAATAATGCAAAATGTTGAAAATCAACAATAATTGAATCATGCTTATATGGTCTCATATTAATATTTGTTTTTCTATTTGGTACTAAATAAAATGTAAAAAGGTTATTAATTAAATCTTTTGGCAATATTTTTTTATAAGGAAATACTTTATCATGAAAATCTTCTGAAGATATATGATAAAATCTAATTAAAGGAATATATCTATGAAGAGTTCTTTCCATAATTGTAACTTCCTCTTTGTTCCATTTAGTGACATCTTTTGAAATAGTAGGATTTTGTGCAAAAGTCCATTTTAATAAGTTATCCCATATTTCAATTTCTTTTAACCATAAATCATCCTGTTTTATAAGTAATTCAATTATAGTTGCTTTTAAGTTGATAAACTTGTCAGTATTAAATAATATTTCAGGTTCTTCACAAATTTTATTAAGACAATAATTCAATAATCTTGTAAAAGTTTCATATTGATAAATTGTTTCAAGGATTCCTATAGGATTTTGTTGTAAAAACTTGTATTGATGTTTAATTAAATAATTCTCGATATGAGGGATTAAAGATTGAATACTAAGTTCATCAACTGCTATTAACAACTTCAATAATTCGGGTACCTCTAATTTTGAGAAATCAATTTTTCCACAATAAATAAATCTAAGAATTTTTTGAAAGATATTAATTAAGTATTTAACAGTATATATTCAACAGTATATAGGAACATTTATAGATACAATATATTTATTACCTTAAAATAATTTTAAAAATATCCGGAGAAATGTTTGGTTTTTCTAAAATAAAATTTCCATCCTTTTTCTTTGCCCATTTATCAGAAAGTGCTGTACGAAAATATTGAGACCTGATACGTAAAATATTTGAATACGCATGTAATTCTTTAACATTTTCATTTTCACCGGCATAAATAATAACGTCGTATCCTTCGTCAGTTTCAAATAATTTTTCATAATCATCATTAACATTTTCTTGCCAAGACATTGTTAAGTGGGAAAGGATTGTTTTAATGATCTGCAATTATTGCAAATGCAAATACTGTATATAATGAGAACAAATTAGTATAGTGCAACGTTGGCGCAATAGTTGCTTCCGGATAAATTCGGGAGTTTTATTGTAACATACAGTAAATACATTACGAGCGAAATATTTTATTGTTGTTTTTTTCCAGCCATATTTGATTAAATAAAAATAAATGGTAACTTGGGATTATATTTCTTCAGTTGTACAATACAATATTTTCTCGACAATTCTGAAAAGAAAAGAAACACAGAAAAAAAGACTAAATACCAATTCAAATATTCCTCAAGTAAATAGTTAATTAATAAATATATTAAAGACTACAGAGTGAAAATAAAAATAAATTTATTTGATAAATTGAATACTGAACAAGCATATTATTTTAAAAAATTTAAACAACATTATAGATGAAAGCTTCATACTCTCAATTGCTATTTGTTATAGTTAAAACAAAAAGATTCTTTTACTAGTAATTATACAGATGTGATCAACCCGACTCGAAATTTTGAATCAGGATTAATCATTTTAATGACTTGTAACCCGCATGACCCAACCCGTCGGGTTAGGGTCGTACTGTTGTTTTGACCCAGATCAACCCGGGTGACCCGGATGACGCAGTTTTTCCCCCATGAAATGTAAATTTTTTTGTAAAAAACTTTATTAATAAATAAGAAATAATGTCTGAGACTATTGATATTGCTGAACCAACAAATCAACTCGGCAAACGAAAAGCTTTACGTAGTGAGCTTTTTATTAAAAATCTCTTTGAGGAGAAAGAACTCCCTTCAGAAAATGAAGATGCAAATACGAATCATGAAGTCAGGTATCTTAACTATTAGTTTTTAAAGTATTGTATTTAATTTAAAATGTACTTTTAATATTATTTCATAATTCTTTTTAAAACTCGCTCTAGAGTTAATAAGACTTGGTTACGGAAAATTGGTGATTCCAATACGTCCAAGATTATCTGGGTATCACAGATAAATAAGCTTATTGTATGCAATTATTAATAATATTATTGAACAAGTTTTCCATTAGAACGAATTTTTTCTGGTGATGCTGATCTACTGCAAGAAAATGATGCAGCTTTAAAACACAAACTGTTCGTGCATGTATGTGTTTGGAATCTTGGTGGGTGTGAAAAATCAAAGAAATTTAAACTGAATTTTATATTAATTAATAAATAAACATTATTACAATAAAAATTGTAAAATTTTTCGTAAAATAAATTGCGTAACTTGATGATTAATTTAAATTTAATATAAATTCGAGTTTGACCAGAATTATCCGGGTTAAACTATGATCGGGTCGAGTCAAGTTCGAGTTACACGGTTGATCGATCCGAATTTTCAAGTCGAATTACATGAATATTCGAGTCGAATTCAAATATCCCTCAAACCTGACCCAATCCGACCTGTTAGGAGCACTACTAGTAAACAATTGTTGGTAAAAATAATTTTATTTATATTTAAAGTTAATATTATATTCATTACTCTACTGTACGTATTTTTTTTTATTAAGAAAACTTTAATTTAATTACCAATCGTCAGATTAATTAATGGCAATAATCGCACAATTGTGAGAAACTACATAATACTAGAGAAGGGAATAACCAATTAAATATAATAAAAATCATATGATATATGAAAAAAAACTCAAGGAATAATTTATGTAACTAAAAAAATGTGTAACGTTTAGATTAGCATGTATAAATAGTTTTGAATTGTGTATGATTATCGCCGATATTGTCATCATGATCCATATTAAAAAAATTAATT
Organism: Oehlia diaphana; assembly: GCA_003833135.1. Classification (NCBI taxonomy): domain Eukaryota; kingdom Fungi; phylum Glomeromycota; class Glomeromycetes; order Glomerales; family Glomeraceae; genus Oehlia; species Oehlia diaphana. The sequence goes on along the minus strand of QZLH01000411.1, from coordinate 26,475 downwards.
CGTTAAAAAATATGTGATAAAGATAAAATAAAATTTTAATTTCAGTCATAAGCAGGGAAAAAGAAATTTTTTTTCAAATAATTGATAATTTTTTTTTTTTTTTTTTTTTTTTTTAAAAAAAAAAAAAAAAAAAAAATTTTTTTTTTTAAAAAATTTTAAATTTTTTTTTTTTTTTTTTTTTTGAAATAAAGAAGAAAATGAAAAATCGACAATTGATTTTATTATACTGACTGTATTTTTTTAAGAAAGAATGGTTATCCATTTTAACAATTAAACTTTTCATTCATACCAATTTTATAGAATGAAACTTTTATTAAATTTATTTCAAGAATAAAAGAAAAAAAGGATCAAATGGTTCAAAAAAAAAAAAAAAAAATTTAACCGTAGTAAAATAAATGAAAGCGGCGAAATGATTACTAAATTGTTGAATCATCATGTGGTACATTCACATTTTTGGTTAATTGGTAATCAATCTAAATATATCCATTAAAGGAAAAATTTTAACTGTTAAAAGTTAAATATAATAAATGATACAGGTATTGATTATCACCATAGACATTTTTATTTACCAAAATCAATGAGTTAGGAAACAGAAAAAAACTATTGTAAAACAACATATATTATAATGATTTAATATCAATACAATTAATTAATCTTAAAATAGATGACGTTTTCTTTAAGTTCTCCTTTTGACATCGAAATGAATTTACTTTTGGATTCGACTGAAATAATCGGATTCTAATTAATCTTATTCATTATATTAAATTATCGCCATTACTATAGATTAGCAACTATAGGAAGTCTTTTTAATATTTTATATACTGCGAACGATTATTTATAGAATGTATGAAACGGTTTACTATTTACAGTACGGAATGTATAACTTATTAATTAACTAAATTATCAATTGAT
>QZLH01000411.1:8067-25247 GCA_003833135.1 Oehlia diaphana | reverse complement strand
GAAATAATCGGATTCTAATTAATCTTATTCATTATATTAAATTATCGCCATTACTATAGATTAGCAACTATAGGAAGTCTTTTTAATATTTTATATACTGCGAACGATTATTTATAGAATGTATGAAACGGTTTACTATTTACAGTACGGAATGTATGGTTTAATATTTAATACTAGTATAGATTATTCATTATTTCCACTTTGCAAACTTATTAATTAACTAAATTATCAATTGATATAATAACAAATTCACTACGTAATCCATTCAAAGATCTTCCCAGCGTTCATTATAGGCTCGTTATGGTTTAGTTGCTGATCAATTTTGTAACTAAAATTGATCATGTGACTTTAAATTCAATTTGATATATCTGATATTACTAAATTTTTAAAATATGAATTTATGTAATCATACTTATCCATCTATATGAAGAAAAATCTTATATATTTGATTATTAGTTTTTCATATTCTTGCAGATTTATTTCCTTTTTTTATCAAACAACGGTTTTATTCTGATATTACAAAATAAATTGCTTACTTACCGACTTACGTATTATATCTTTTATTAGCACCCACGTGATATTACATAAATGTTACACAAATTTTGAAAAAAATATTATCGTAATTTTATTTTACGACCAATCACTTAACAGTTAATAAGGAAATTGATTGAAGTATTATATTATTAATTTTTATTCCTTTTATAAAATAAAGTAATCGCATAAAATATAATTGTATTTTGGATTATTTTAAATCAATTTTTCATAAAATCCTGTAAATCGTGTGATAACTTTATGTAAATAAATATCATTAAATTAACTAATAAATAATATATAAAAAATGGTTTGTTTCATAGCAAGCGGCTTATAGCTAGGAGTAAATTGCTTAGAGATTATTACCTGTTAAAACGCTAGATAAGCGAGTTATTTAACCAACTATGGCTTATCGACTCTAAGCCCTAAAATAATTGAATTGTAAATATTATATTCCTGAATTGTGTAACAATTTTATTAATAAATAATTTATTATATGGGAGAAGCCAATATAGTCATTAGAATTATTAAATAAACAAAAATAAAAAAATTGATTATGACTTTTTTCATATAAAGTTAAGACCATATGTTTATTCAATAAGAGGGAACTATGGCTTAGTATCTATAGTATTATTATCATATTTGTAGTTTTCATTAAGATTTCTGCTGAGCCATACTTCTCTTTAAGATGTTAATAAAGGTAATTCCAAAATATATTTGAGTGGCTGTTTTTCAATTAGTTAAAAAATTATTTACAGTAAATTATGAGTAGTCTTTCTCTCAATATTTATCTGAACCTACAGCACAACTATGGTTCTGTATGTGATTTCAAAAAATGTTTTTTATTGATAATATAATAGACTTCAGTAGAACTACTCGACGTTGATTTCCTTTTACAGTTAATATGCTTATACACCAATAATTATTTGTATTTATTCTATCGAAACAATATTAGCCACACTTATTATCTGTATATCATCATTATAAAATTTTTTGGAGGTACAAACTAAACATAATAGGTAAAATGTTGAACCGATTTTTACACATCTACTTATAATCATAATATAATCAAATGCTTTTGTAATTGGTACTATGTGGCAATGCTTTGTTTGATTTTTAAAGCCCAAATCCAGTTTAGAAGTGGCTTTGTAAATTATTAAAAAAAATTTTCTTTTTACACTGCCACTGGAACACTATCACATATTTAAACACCTCTTTTTTTTTAAAAAAAAATTTCTTTCCTAAAATTGACATAATTCCAAATACTTGTTAGTAAAACTAATAATGATTAATTATTAAAGAGATAATGCAGTATCACATGTGGTATCTCACTCTCACTTATAGAACTTAACATGGATTGTAATATATTTATACTTTATTACACGATATTCTTAGAAAGAAATTTATTAATATAAAATGAATTTATATTTTGAAAAATTCTATGTTCCTAATAAATTCATTGAACTTGTTACCTTTAAACTTTTTATTAAAAACATGTTCATATAATGGAAATTAGTTTATTGTAATAATTATATAGAATTTTTATAGATTCAAATGAGGATTTGCAGTAATCTTAGATGATTCAACTACATATGGAATTTTAATAAAAATTTTAGCAATTGACCAGATGATTATTCAATTGAATCTAAAAGTTTTAATATTTACATAAAATATTTTTTTTTTAATCGATCCTTTCCAGATTTGTTTCACCAATTTTTCATAAAATTGTTGGAAAAAGAATTCTTTTTCTACATGCTCTATACTTTAAGATATGACCAATGACGAATCTTTTAATTTATATAATTTTTATTCTCAAATCATGTGACCTGCCGATGTATTTTTTCAGGGACTTGAGTAATGACAACAGAAAGAAATTAAAAAATTAATGAGTTAAAATTACAAGGTGTACAATATATATCCCTTATAGTAGTTCATTAAGCATAATTCAAGAGACAAAATACCTGTATGCATTACAACTAATTATAACATTAATATTAATTAAATTTTCAGTAATAAGCAATTAATGCTATGATAGAGAAATCAAGTATCCTCTAGACTCAACTTATAGTTTATATTTCACAGTCAATAGAGTACACTACAAATATGGAATATGTAACAAAGAGAGAACCCTCACACATATTCAACATTTCTAAGCATAATGCACTAAGGGAAGCACATTAACAATTAATAAGTTAGAAGTTGTTATTGAATTGACATATATCTCACTCTATCATTGAATTAAAGTAATTTCTAAGATTTACTGCTATTCTCCATTTCAAATTCTATTAAATGTCAAACTAGATGATATTATAAAATATAAAGTACTATAATGCTCAAAAGTCTTGAAAATCACCTAAAAAGAAAATAAAATGGACAGTTTAAAGTCAAAAAAATAATTATTTTTTCATTTGTCACTCTACACACATTCAAAAATCTGAGAAAAAATTTTATGAAGCTGATTCTGATGACCATTCTCACCTTTCTGGAGGAAATCTAGACGGCTATCCAAGTTTAATTTAGCAATTTAATAGCAGCTGCAAATGGATGGAATAATGCCAGATTGTAATAGTTTGTTTATATTGCTATGATTCCAGGTGGGCCAAGTTTATTTGAAATTGGTAATGATGCATTCAATAAAGATGACCTTGAAGAATACCTTCAAAAACTGATAGTTAATTTTAAAACTGACCCCTTGCAATAGTGGAATTTATATACTTACAATCTTAGTGTTAAAAAAAAATATATAACCATTAGCTTTTAAAAAATCAATTAGTATATAAAATGTATAACATAAGTAGTTCAAATACGGCTGACTAGCATTTGTCAGCCTTTTGATGTTGTGATTAATAAGCCATTCAAAGATAACCTTCGAAAAGAATGGCACTTATGGATAAGTTTCCATAGTGTGGATTAGAGATTATCATTCTCACTTTAAATATCAAGGCTGACTATGAGAAATATACTTCATATTATTTTGTCACTGATATTAAATAATAGACATTATTTGTAGTTGCAAATTGGAAATCACAAACTAATTCACTGGAAATTCAAGCTGGGATTGATGGATTTTCTAGAGTTATTACTTATTTACATTGTAGTAATAATAACTGAGCTGATACTGTATTTACACATGTTAAAGAGAATTGTGATCAATTTGGTACACCAAGCTGCTGCCTTACATATTGTAATTTAATAGTGATTGATCTTTGCTTTAAGCTTCAATATTATAAAGATAACAAATGGAAAGAGGCATGTATTCAAGATGCAAAGAAAACATGTCATTTTTTTTATCCTCGTTTTTTATAATTTACAATAATGATCTGCTTATCAAAAGCACAATTCTTTAGATATTTCAACTTATTACAAATTGTTATCATATTACAAGATGAGGATAAAATAAATTTTCATTCTATAGATGAACTTTAAATATACCAGATACATTTTATGAGAGTGGTGGGATTTGTTCATTCAAAATGATTCTTGTGGCTCTGATATAAAATTCCATTGAAAAAGTTTACTTATGAAATATATTCCCTAATTATTCAAATTAAATTCAAATATTTTTATTCTATTAATTTGCTTAGTACATACTTTAATTTATAATTGCAAAATTTTTGGAATAAATATAAGAACATTAATATAATAATATTCTAAATATTAATTAATATATGATATTTCTGATTTAATTAATTTTAGTAAAGATTTTAAAGCTAATTTTAGAAGAAAAGGAATTTTCATATGGATTCATATGTGACTTAAAGACATATATAGACATGCACATATTATATATAAAGAAGAAATTAGTATCAAAATATTTTTTAAGAAATGGAGTGTTTTGAGTATTTTAAAGGTCCAACCAATTATATATATTACAAGATCTATTCTATATATTATATTATACAAAAAATCATAATTATTCACTAATGAAGTATTTAATGAAGTTAAGAAATTGCATCCACATTTTATTCGTAGACTATTAGTAAAAAAACTGGAATTATTCTCAAGTTTTAATATTATTGCAGATTATTAACCAGAAGTATTATTTTGACCTAATTCTCAAAATTTCTCAACTTTCATTAAAGAAATATATACAAATAGAAAAAATAGCACTTAATGAATTTTATTGATTGTTTTCACCTAAAGAAAAAAAGTGTTACAAATGGGGAGATTCATTGATTTATATCTCTTGAATAACAAAAAAAGATTATACAAATACAATACTTTGATAAAAAACAATGTTAAAAAAGGTAGTTTAAATTCCAATTAATATTTTATTATCAAAGGAAATAAATACAAATGAAATGAATCAGGTCAATTCTTTACACTATAAGTAAATCAGCATAATACATTTTGAAAATATATGGTTCTTGGAAATTGAAAAAAATTGTAATAATACCTGAATTTGGAAGATTGAGAGCAATTTTAAAAAATGATAATAGAGATTATTAGTTATAAATTCAAAATATTCTGAATTATGAAAAAAAGTATCAAGGCCACTGGATTCAAATTTGTCCATAGATTCTATTAAAGAAGAATACAAAATTTCAATTATCAGATGGAAAATATTAGACCAATTGTTTTATTAGATATATTAATGCAATGAATCCGATTTAAATAAACCTAATTTAAATGATGAATCCAATTTAAATGAATTGAATGAGAATCTATTTTAAATGATGAACAAATAAGCAAATTTAAACATTCACAAGAATTCTAACTTTGAAGCCTTGGTCATAGGAGGCTTTTTTTCCTTCCTTCATGGGAGACTATTATTTATTTTCTGAGAGGCTGTTTTTCTTTACTAGATATAATATTTATGCAAAGGAAACAAAAATCACATTTTAATCTCAAAAACAAATTTCTATTTTTATTTCTTTAATTCAGATTAATGCCTTGATTATCATTTTAGAATATATTATCAGTAATTTAAATGTGAATCAGATACTTCAACACTTCAACACTTCAACATTTCAATAATTTCAATAGTTCATATATATACTACTCCTCCCACAAATAATCCTATACACAAATGGAAAATAAAGATTAATACTTCTTATACATTTATCTAAAATTAACAGTGATAATGAATTTGCATGTGTATGTAGAACTTTCTATCTGTGATTTTTGCAGTGAATATCAAATCAAAAATGTTAAGAATATGCATTTCATTCAATTTATATAATTGATATATTTAAAAATTATTTTCCATAGATCTATACACAAGATTTGCGATTTGTCATTCAAGGTCATTTGCTGGTGTTCTGAACTGACTCTGGCATAACAGATCTTTGCCTTTTGTGTGGATTGTATCTGTTAAAAAGTCAATATTTGAATTTTTGTAAGACTCTATTTAATTATTACAGACATATAAGGAATCTTTAGAGATAACCAATAGTTTAAATATCAAAGAAAAGATTACTCGGCACAAATTTCATATATTATAATTATTCAAAATAGATAATCAATAAATGTTAAAAGATTAAAAGATTATCATGTTGAAAATTGAAATTGTATAAACAACAAAATAGACATCAGTTTATTGAAGAAAAGTAAAAATTAAGCTAATATATATAATCAAAATATGTTGAATAACTTTATTATTATTATACCAACATATTTGTCCCAGATGAGTGAAAAATAGGTTTATGATGAGTTATTACCAGAAGTATGTCAAATCACCGTTAAAGAATCAGGATTCGCAGGCTGATCCTATAATTCAACTTAATGATTATACTGAACTTGGAAAAATTACTTGTTCAAGGATTTGAAAATTTAACAATTATGGTTAAATAAAAATGTATATATTAAACAAATATATGGAAGCATTATGGAAAAAGGCCAACACAGATTGCATTTTTTAATAATCTTTTTTTTTCATTTTATTGAATAATGAATATTTATTTTGCAATCAAAATGACTTCAAGGCTTATACACAAACTAGATATCATAGAATTAAATTTCACCATATTTAAAAGGAAGAGAAATGATGGATTGTGCTTGTTAATTATTAATTTTTATTACCATAAGCATTGTGATGTATTTTTTTCCTAAAAAAAATACATCTAAAAAAATTTTCTGGTTCGCCTTGTGGTGTATTCTTTTTTAAAAAAATGTAAAAAAAATTCTGGTTTACCTAGTGGCATATTATTTTTTTTTAAAAAATACATTTAAAAAAAATTTCTGGTTCGCCTTGTGGCATATTTTTTAAAAAATTTATTCATATCTGGTTCGCCTGGTGGTATTTTAATATCATTGAAGATTCACTGATAATATTAACTTTTAATACTTAAGTACATTTGATACATTTTATTACTTAAGTTTAATAAATATAAATAGATTATAAGTTCATTTGGTTCATTTCTCTCTTTACTCTACCATTGTTACAAATTTTACTCTCATAGTTTATAATCCTTTATAATTTTAATATAATATTTACATTATGAATTTATGACTACCATCACTCTGCCTTGTCTAATCAAAGAGGTATATTCAAACCTTCTTTTTATTCAAAAAATTGCACCAAGCAAATGATTTAGATGGTCTTTACAAGAAATTACCTATGGGTGTATACTATATACACATTACCTTTATTCTGAATTTTATAGAACAAACTAATGTACCACCCTTCCAAATAATCAAAGTTCCCAATTTTATTTAATGAATGGTCAATTTTCTTTTAAAGCTTTAGATCAACTTAAGATTGATTTTAATTTTTTGGGCTATCAACAGTTGATAAAGTCACCCTAATAAAGTCACCCCTAATAGCATCACTTCTAATAGTGTCGCTCCTCAAACTAGTGGACATTTAAATGACAATATATGTGTATATTGCAAGAAGGTTGGGCAATAAATTGCCAAGATTAATGTCAAGAACTTGATAAGAAATATTTGGTTTCTTAATTACATATTTCCCATCTTTTTTTCAATATTTTCAGTAGACTATTTTATTAAAATATTCAGACCTATACTTATCCATTTTATAAGAAAAACTATAAATTATAAACTTGAGAATTTTGAATAATCTTTATTTTTAACATTGACTATATCAATCAACAATAATGAATTTATTACTAGCCATATATATACTAAAAGAAAAGGAGGTGCTCACTGTGCAAATGTTGTAGAAAATTTAAGATACAGGTAGAAACATATCTTTATGGACATAGATTTAATGGACATCCTATTTTCTGTCAACATGCATGAAATCAATTAGTATTCTTTTTACTCAATTTATATCACCCTTTAACAAAAACTAATAATATTTATAATTATAACTGAAAACATTGGTAAACCTTTATAATATATTGCTCATAAGTTAGTAATATTATTAACATTACTAATAATAGACCATCTCACTACACTAATTATATTATTATAATGTTTATATTATAAAAAGATTAACCTTAATAGAAATATATTGGAACTGAACTATTATAAAAACATATAAGAAGCAACATTTGGAAATAAATGATATTGATAATATAATATTTACAATGATAAGACAAGATATGCAGGTGAACTTCACCAAGTTTTTAAAACTATATTAATTATAAAAACCTCCATACAAGATGTAAATATGAATTGATGAAAGCTAGAACAACAGAATAAACTTGGCAAAAGATATAAAATAAAGATTGGAAAGAGGACAAAGAAAATTGAAGTTTCTGCATACAATTTCCTTGAATATAATGAAAAGATGCATACTGTTATTGATTACTGATAAAACAAAGCAGTGATTAAATGAACCAATTAATAAGGGAGAATATATGATTAGAAAGAGATAAATTAGTTGCAGATTTTTTTGAAGAATTATGGTATTACTTTAAATGAAGAGGAAATTAACTGAATCTAGATTTATGAGTATATTTCTATATAATATATAAGGAGAAACTGCAGTTTCAATGTTGGAGGACAAGTTTACATAAAATAACAGATTGTCCATCATCATTACCAAAAACCTTCTATCATTAAAATAATAACTTTATTTTATAATTTTAAAATAATTAGTAATTGAAAATTTTAATAATTTACATTAAATTCTTAATTCTTTATTTATGTGAAAAATAGTGTGGCAATAGAATTATAGTTAATTTAATTTGGCTTTTCTAAATATTTTGTGAGGAAATATAATATTGTTGTAAAATGGATTAGATTCTTTATACTATAAATATACAGATTTTATTATGTTTATATTTTAGTCAAAAAATTAGTTCTTATTTTGTCCCATATACAGTGGTGTGCAAAAAAAAATGACAATTTTTTTGAAAAATGATAAGCTAAACTTTTCCCACATTTTTATAAAAAACATTTTTTATTGAATTTTAAAATGACTGCGTCAAAGCAAGAAACTTAACGTCAAACAGTATTACATTATTGGAGGCAGGAAGAACATAATGCTGCCAAAATACATTCTTTAACAAAGATTCCACTTAGAACTATATATCGGAACCTTGAAAAAATCAAAAATACTGGGGATGTAAAGCATAAATGTGGTAATGGACGTGTTAATAAGATAATGGCAAGTACATCCAGGGCAATTGGGCAGCATATTCGAAGGAATCCTACAATTTCTTCCAAGTCTCTTGCTGCAAAATTGGAAGATATTGGATTAAACATCTCCCGTTCAACAATTTCAAGACATTTGGGTAACCTTGGATATAGAAATGCGCTTCCTCTTGCTACACCAATGTTAACAGCACTTCATAAACAAAAACGGGTTGAATGGGCCCAAAATTATGAATGATGATTGGAAAAAGACTCTATTTAGTGACGAAACAGCTTTCCAATTATTCCGTAACACTATATAGCATTGGTATAAAAATGCAAGACCAATTCGTCTCATGCCAAAGGACTGGAGTAAAATATTCGCTTGGGGAGGTTTTTGTGTAAAGGGTACCATTGTTTTAGGCGTATAATGAATGCACAATTCTATATAGAAATATTAGAAAGACATATTCCAGAAGTGCGCAATATGTTTCGAGGTAGATGGCAGCTGCAGCAAGATAATGACCCTAAGCACACGAGTCATATTGCTACAGAATTTCTTAATAATAATGTCCCAGAAGTTATGGATTGGCCCTCCAATAGTCCAGACCTAAATCCTATTGAAAACCTTTGGGCAATCATAAAAAGGAACGTGGAGTTGCGTAGACCACAAAATCTTAGTGAATTAGAGTGTTTTTTGGGGGAGGAGTGGAGAAATATTCCAAATAGCCTTCTAATTAATCTAGTAAACTCAATGCCACAGCGTCGTAGAGAGGGTATTGAAAAAAATGGGGAACGAATATCATATTAATAAAATCTACTGCATCTCAGCTTTAAAATGACGTATTATATATTTAAATTGGTGTAACGATTGTTAAGTTAACATGATCATAAAAAATTGTCATTTTTTTGCACACCACTGTATATAGTTATTTTAATAAAAATCATTGATTTGAATTTCTATCCATTACAAAATTGGAAAAATCCTACATTTTTTATGCGTATTATAAATGAGTTGAAGTTGAATTTTAATTTTACATATAAAACAATTCTTCAGTTAGCAAATCGTTTCAAGTTTATGATCAATGAATCTGTTAAGTCTGTTAGCAGATGTTTATTAATTACTTTAACTGCGCCTTATAACCAAATTTAAGTTATTTGTTTTTGCAGCTTCTTATTTTTTCATTATTGTTTTAAGAGTTGTGATTGAATAACCGGAATTAATTTTAATGTGTTTTCCTATTTTCACTGTCAAATTAAAAAAAAAAATAATAAATAAAAAATTTATAATTGATTCAATAAATATTCACCATTATTTTTACAAGAATTCGCTTATTTCCGATTACATTGAGTCAGCTATTAATATAAAACTGTATTTAGTTGAAAAATTTTCGTTATTGGATTTATATTATAAATAACTTAACAAATATTTTACCTTTTAATATCTATGTCAAATACTAATTCGTTAGAAATGTAATCTATAAAAAAGATACTTAATTTGTTATCCAAAGATTTTTAATGAAATAGTATCGTATATAATATTTGACTAAAAGTTGATAGATAAACATTTAGAAATGTAAGAGTTTAATGATTTCATTGGATAAATAGCTTTTGAATGAAGTTTTTCAATAAACTCTGGACCAAGCTGCTTTAAATCCATTAACAATAAACCATGCCTAACAAGTCTTTTTTAAGATCAGGATTACTAACAACTCTTCATTAGTATCTTTAGTAATTTCTGGTCAATCTTTCATCAATGATTTTAATAATCATGTTCAACGTTAGTAAAACAACCTGTTATAAGTTCCCAATTTTACAAGATTCAAAATCTTTAATTGAATAATCTACTAATATATTGAAAAACCGAATAGTTCTGATAGTTTCCAAATACCCTGTGGCAAAACACGTAGATATGGGAATGTTTGGAATTTCACATATCTCCCGAATTAATCCATTTGGAATTACATGGATCGATCTACCTAGAAATTTCATGATGCAGAAGCATAAAATAATAAGAAGATTAATAGCTTAGTATAGTCAACAACATGTATACGTTAATAATTTAATTAGAATAAATATTTTCGTTGCCAATTAATTTCTACAAATTTCTTTTGTAAAATATTTATTCCGATCTCCGACATATTCTATAACTATGTAATCATCTAATTTTAGATTTTTTGTACAATGATGATTTGTTCTAACTATAAATTTTAAGCTTAAAATTACTTTTTTTTTTAAGATTTTAAATTAATAATAAATATTTATCTCTACAAATAAATATTTTTATAACATATTGAGAGTTTTTCTCGTGAAATATTCATCATAATTCTCAAAGTATTTATTAATAATAAATTGTCATTTAAAAATTATTCATATAAAATATAGTACTGTATAAGGAATTTATATATTATTTTAATCGTAGTGTCGTACAAACTTTCTGTAATATTGAACTTATTATGCGAAAATTTGCATATGAAAGTTTCCTGTAATTCATGTAAAATGTAAAGTTTGCGATGAATCATGCAAGTTAGAATGAACAATTAACTTGTAAGTTTTTTTTTACAAATGTTGCAAAATATAAATCGGATGCCAAAATAAGAATATAAAATCAAAGTAGTTTATATATGAGCATTGATCAAATTGGTAAATTAAAAATATGAAATCAGCTCATAATTATAATTTTCTAGTATTTTCAGTCCGCCAAAATATTTTGTTTATTATCAATTTAGGAAAAGGCAACTACTGCACGTCATTTTTTTTACGACCCTTTTTTTTAATTTGCAATTGCAATTTGATTAAAAATTTTAATTTATATTAAATATTCATGTTACATGCTTTTTACCTTTATTATCACTGAGCCATTACTATATAATTATATCAAAATTCTCCCTAAGGCCACACAAATTCGATTTTTCGGTTCACTTCACCCGGACGGGTCACTTTTTCAAATTTCAATAAAAAAAAGTTTATATGTATAAGTTTATCACGTGACCGGGACGTAATTTTATTGGTGGGTAAGTTTATCACGTGGCTGAGAACGAAAATAAATTCCTCCCTTTAAAATCCAACCAATCAGATGTCACGATTTTATATATAAACTTTTTTTATTAATAAACAATAAACCCCGGGTCACCGGGTCGATTTTAAATTTTAATGTTACGTGAACCGAATAATTGAATTTGTGTGGCCTAATGAAAAAGATAATGTAAAATTTTTTTTAATGGGTAAAAATATTTTTTGGATAGATCATTTCGTTAGTAAATTTTTTAACTTGATAGAAAATTTCGATAAAGAATTTTCTTTTAATAGAAGGAAAGTTTTTTGATATGGAAATTCTTTTGAGATTTTTTTTTTAATGGGTAAGAATCTTTTTTTGAATTTTTTTTTTATATAGGAAATGTGTTTTTTTTTGATGAAAGATTTTCGTTAGAAATTATTTCTTTAAAAGGAGATATTTTTTGATAATTTTGTTGGTTGAAAAGTTTTTTATAGGTGAGTCTTTTTTGATGGTGAATTTCGTTTGGAAAGTCTTAATAGAAAATTTTATTGTAAATAATTATTTTAACGAGGGTACTGAGAATTTTGGCTTGAAATTTCTTTTTTTAATAAAGAATTTCGGTAGAGATCTTTTTTTTTTTCATAAAAATTTATTGGAAAATTTATTATAATTTTAATAAGTTTGTAAATTAATTATTATTTTTTTTTAATGAATATTATAAAATAAATGGTTTGCTAGCAGTGTAAATTTAATAAATTTGCATAATTTTCTGTGCTATTTAGAATTCTATCAGGTTTTTCTTAATTTTATCATGAATATTTTTTTATTGCCTTCATGAATTTAAATCTTGTGATTTTAAATTATAATGATATCTGAATTACGAATTAAATATTTTGATTAATCATTTAAATGTTCTTTAACAAATACTTATATAATAAAAAGGAGTGACCATTAAGCTAATTCAAATGTGATTGTCCTACATAGGTACAGTAAATCCATTAATTTTTAACCATGCATCCGATTCTTTTAGCGATGGAAACTGAAAAATTTGACAAACAAACTATTTGCAACTCAGAAAATCTGCACAGTGAAACCCAAAAAATCTAACAAAATCAATAATCAATCAATTCCTCACAGATAACCTACTGAAAGAACTTTAAGATTGGCTCTATCTTATCCAATTATTTAAAACAGTTTTTATAAAATCTTTAAATTTTACTATTAATTTCTGGAGGTTCCTTAACGTACGCACCGTGCGTAAATCCTCAGGAGTTATGAACTTGCACGTGATAGCGTAAAACTTAGCGTACGTCATATGGAAAAACTATGTTGAGTCATTTGGCTGGGGTGAATTTTTTTCATATGACTGCTGATATGACGATTTATATATCACATGAGTAATTTTTATCCATATATAATTCCACATTGATATAAAACTAATTATATATTAATCTAATACGCCATTATTAGACTATTATTTGGGTTAGACCATTCTTATCAGTTTGACTAATTTTTCAAGTTTCATTATATCTGGTTTTATATTTTCTACAGTTGTATTAGATTCATTACATTTTATTTTTATTATATAAAATACATTAATCATGCATTCAACTATTAGTAAATTTTCTTTTACTAAAAAAAAAAAAAGATGTCAAAATTAAATAGGGACATCATCTTTTATATTTTTCAAGATCTAATTGATTTCACTAATATGAATTTAAACAATAACAAAAAATATAGAAAATCTCTATTTTATTGTTTATTGGTTAATAAACTTTGGTGTGAAATTATGATACCAATATTATGGAGTTCTCCATATAAATATATTTGTAAAAAAGAATTATTTTTTAATATTATAATTTCACATTTATCAGATAATTCAATTATACTTTTGAAATATAATCATATCATCAAACCAAGTTTTAAAAAGCAAAAACTTTCATTTAATTATATTAAATTTTGTAAAAATCTTAATGATATTCATAAGGTTTTACCAAATGATCCAATATTAAAGAAAGAAATTTATAAACTTTTTATTAGTGAATGTTCTATAAAATGTTTAAGTTTAAATATGATATATTATCCAATATTTCAATATCCAGGAGCAAATATTTCTCTTTCAAATTTATATGAATTATATTGTAATATAAGAGAACAAAATTTTTATCATGAATTGGCACAAATATGTAGATCAATAGAAAAACTTTATATAAATCTTTATGATTATGATCTTTCTGGAATTGTTGAATTAATTGAAATGCAAAAACAGATTAAATACTTATATATAGAAGGATATTGTGAATGTCAAAAGATTATTCTGGCTTTAGAAAAACATGTAAATTCAATTATTTATTTGGTAACAACTGAATATACATCTTTTTTACATTTTCTTTTTCCAAAATTAACAAATTTACAATTCATAAGAATATGTACTGGGTATAATATTAATAATTATGAACCAATTATAAAATTTGAGGAGTACTCAATGGATGTAAGTTATTGTAAACTTCAAATACTTGAGTTATATAAAATATCACTTCATATTGTAATTAATATTATTCAAAATACCAATGGAAATCTTTGGAAAATTAAAATTAGACTTCCTAGTTATGAACAAGCAAAAGAATATAATAAGACAATCTACAAATATTGTCCAAATATAAAATATGCAACAGTATTTTTAAATAGAGATGAAACTTTGGAAGAATTAGAGAATATTTTCATCAAGTGTCAATACTTGGAAGCAATAGATATAGATGAGTTAATTATGGAAAAATATCGTGATAAATTCCTGGATTTGTTGATTGAATTGGCACCACTCACTTTATACAAAATTCACATTGATCGATTTAGGTATTTTAATAAAGAATCTTTAAAATTATTTTTTATTAATTGGAATTGTAAAGGTAAAAAAACTTTGCATTTATATCATCGTTTTTTTGAAGTGCATAATTTTATTAAAAAATATAAAATAGAAGGAATAATTGAATGTAATTATTATGACGATGATTTTTGGAATCATGAAATTACATGGTCAGATACCGTATAGAATATATAGATAATATTGTCATAATGATTAGAAATAATAATAATACATTTTTATGATTGCTCGTAGCATTGAATTTTATTAATTTGTGTAATTATATTACATATTTTTGTATTAATAAAAAAAATTTATTATAAAATACATAAAAATAAACAAAAATTTATAGGTAAGTAAAAATTTGGACTTCATTTTTTAATAACATTTCAGCATAATTATTGTCCGGAGATTATATATGTCTACGCACTATACGATTATCCCTATCAGACCTTATCTCCTTTCGTGACGACGTTACGTCGTCCAATGAAATCGAGGTTTATCTTTTTTCGCTGCTTCCTAGTATATAAACAGTTATATGATATAACAACATTCCTTTTTTTTATACAACCTATATGTCAAACGCTTCCTCTTCCTGTGCACCTTTCTTGTGTTGAAGCAAACATACTGTATCTAAAAAAATTGAAAACGTTATAATTAGTCTGATAAAGAAACTAAAAAACTCCAGAATCTCCAAATCAAGGTTTTTCTTAAAGCCTTCAACAAAGCGAGATCGAATTAAACTGCATGTTAATAACTAGATTTGACTGGAATTAAAATATGATCAACTATCTTGGAATTTTTGTAAAAACATCTCATAAGTTATCAGTGTGGATTCTTTCCATTAAAGAAATCGAATTATAATATAAATATTTAAAATAAATGGTTATAAATAAAATTTACAAAAAGGTTTTGCAAGACTAAAATATTATATTAGGACTCCAAACATTTCAATTCTTATCAGTTCGTTAAAAAATGGTTGCTGTGATGATACCTTTTACAAAATAATTATACATTTATTTTAAGGATTAAAATCATAAAAAAAAGTGTTATAAAGTCGAACTCTTATTTACAATATTAGAAATACCTTTGTCATATTCTCCTTGCTTGTTATATTCTTTACTCTCAAAAAAACGTCAAAATTAAATTCTTTCGTACATAACTTTTTTTTTTGAATGAATGAAATTAAAAATGTATTTCTTTATCACTTGCCATTTTCGATTAACTATTCATAAATCATAATGATAAAATTGAATAAACAAGTAATAATTCTTGGATACTTAATAACGCTATTTTAATGCTCTTATTAATAAGTTCTAATATTTTCAACAAATTGAAGCAATAAAAAGATGACTTATAAACTTGCGTCTATATTAGTTATATATTAAATTTATTTTAGTTTAAATTCTGGCGGGTATGATCTTATGTAGATGCCAGATGGCTTCGTGCTGTAAATCTCGAAGTAATACAAAATATTTTTTAAATTGGTTTGGCCAGATGATTTGACAAAATTAAATCCTGTCAATATAAATCCTGTCAATATAATTGACTGAAATAATCTATTTTTTAAAAAATAAGACATTATGATCTGCAAATAATTATCGTACCGTAAAATCGTAGTAAAAAAAATACATAACAGCGCACTAAAATGACAAACTATACCTTAACTAAATACAGAATAACTCGAAATGAAGTTTCTGAGTATTTTTTTCCAATGATATCCAATAATAACTCAGATTAAATTATATACTTATAAATTTTAATAATAATATTTAAGTTAATTACTTCAACCGTAGTGTAGAATCACTATTTACGTTAGAATATATATTATTATTAATATATTTATTATATTATAATCACATATGTAATACTTATATTCGGTTGAATATAACAAGCTTTCTAAATCGGAAATCGGAACCTCAAATTGTGATTTTGATCAGTTAACAATATCCTATTATAATTATACGCGACGCGTAACAGTTGTAGACTCATGATCATACGATGATTACGATGATTACGACCAATATAATTATGAGTCATTTTTTATGGAAAAATTTTTATACTCTATAAATTTATAAAGTATAAAAACTATAAAAACCCTCTATCCTATTCACTTGTCCTTCTTCCTTTTTATTATTTCTGCTTTTTGCTCTTCTCTCTCTCACCTTGTTGTCTAGGACCACGACTCTTGACGCCTCTTGGACAGAATTTCGATATAAATATATATATAAGGTAAACTTACGAAATTCTATTTTTCTTTTTTTTTGTTTTTTTTTTTTATTTAGCGAAACGTTTACTAACGTTTTG
>QZLH01000410.1:51073-72434 GCA_003833135.1 Oehlia diaphana | reverse complement strand
GGTTTTATGTTTTTATTACAGTTACAAGGTGAAAAATTAAAGCAAAACAGACATTTCTGACACGCGAAGCAAATACCAGGAAGATATTTGCTCATTTTAATATTTAATTTATCACGCGTATGGCATACTGCGCCATTTATAATGATATAGGTAATACGAACTAAAAATCAATTTTATTGGCTATTTGCTGTTTTCGCAGTTTTCAAGAATTTATTTATAAAATGATCGACAAGCCGCAGTTTACAGTAATTCAAAAACGGCGATAACAATATCAGGAATATCATTCCATTCTTCAGCATTATTTCTCACTCTTCCAGTCTGACACCACCCGCGCAACTATACATTCCCCTATGCCTAACACCTCAGCAACATGCTTGCATAGTGTGACCTTCTGATGATCCTCCTTTTTAAAGTTAGCCTCCCGAAAAATAATTGTAAACATTAATAACCATCAACTTTTCATTATCGGTTAATGGTGCACCACTCCGTTTTGTAGAGGAAATATCCATGGTAAAGTAAGATAATGTTAGTAAAAAATGTTTATTCGAAGTCATTTTAATATATATTTTTTTTTCACCCACTTTGTTTTGGTCGCACAGTATTTGTCTTGGCATAGATCATTTTCTTTTTGGGCGAGGTATCAATCTTTTTGCAACGGTCTATATCAAGGAATGATAATTTTTATTAATTAAGTAAGTTTATTGAAAACTATTAGAGTTAGTTAGGGTTAGGTTAGATTAGAGTTAGTTAAATTCAGGTTAGTTAGAGTTAGGATTAGGATTAGGGTTAAGGTTAAGATTAATTAGGTTGGTTAGTTTATGAATCTTGTTAAATAATAATAATTGTGCATTTATTAATAGATAATATTATAATAAATTATATGAAATTATTAAACCAGTATTTTAAATTGTCATAGCGTTTACATTAAATTGTTTAAAATTATTACTAAATTTTACTCAATTAGAGTTCTGCATATGCAATTCAAAATGACTTGCATAGACTTTCATAATATAAATAATACAATTAAAAGTATTGTAAAAATGAAGGTGGAGTATACTCTACTATATGAATAGTATCTTAAAATTGACTCAGAACTCAACTCAACTCAACTCATAAGGAACACTACACTCAATTAAATCTGAAATTATTGCAAATTTCACTAAATTGTCTCTAAAAATATTGCATTTATATTATTTATACTCATCAATTATCTAAAATCAGTAAAACATTTTCACTCAATTGTCTAAAATTATTCTAAATTTTCTAGATTATTCTAACATTTACCAAAAAAATCTAAAATTCACTACAATTTTCCACAATTTGCATTATGTTCACATAATATTTTTGTATAATTTATTATATATATTCTGTATAATCAAATATATAGAAATTATATAGAAATTATAGTAAATTTAATTGAATATTTTTTGGATAAAAATTATATAAAATTTTTTTATAGGGATTATGATTTTAATTTCCTCTTCCTTTAAAAAATAATATCATTTCTAGATATTTTTTTAATCATATTTTCATAACTACAGTTTTTTCTGACTTGAATGTAACTATATAATTTAAATAAATTATTTTTTTATTATTAATTGCCAATTCGTCTAAGAACGGCATTGCATTACTAATAAAATTTGGGGTTAAATTTGCCAATTTTGTGCTAGAACACAATTTTCAGAAAAGGATATTTTCATAAGCAACATATTAACTATAAATAAAAGTCATATGATATACTGAAAAAATACTTAAAAAAAAAGAATTTGCAAAAAAAATTATACGTTCATATGCAAAATAATGAGTTTACTATGTACGCACATCAGATTTATATCTTAAAATGTAAGAAATTTCAATATTTTATTTTACTATATAATGTTATTTACATTATAAACATATATTTTTTGGCTTTCTAAGCTTTTTTTAAAGACTTTTTTTTAAATATTTTTCTTTATAGAACTAGTAAGAAATTGAAAGGTACTTTTATTTGTAAAATAGGTGAAATGGATGAAAGTTTATCCTGTGTATGAGATGTAAAAAATGGGTTTTTTTATTATCATTAATATTCCTGAATTTTATTAGTAATACAGTGCCAATTTTAGACGGATTGATAATTAATTAATTTATAATATAATAAAATATTAGTAGAATTACTATTTAACAATAATACTTTTATTTGATCTACTTAGATAGCAATACTAAATTTATAATAGGCTTTATTTTAGATTAAAAAATATAATTCCTGATGATTTATTTATTTAGAATCTTAGACATCATATATATTATTATATATATATAACTCAAAGGCTAACTTTTTGTAAATTGACCCTAAATTTTAAAAAAAATCAGTTTTTTGCAATTATCTTGGTATTTAATGGTCTAATTTATGCAAACTTTTTTTTGTTTTGTAGCTCTTATCATATTCTATAAAATAAAAAAAATTTGCATTAATTAGATTACTGAATGCTGAGATAATCACAAAAAACTAAAAGCAAATTAGACTTTTTTTTGGCAAAAAGTTAATTATGAATTTTATAAAAAATATCCAGAATTCTATTTATTTTATTTAATATATTAATATCACTATTTTTTAAATTATCTTTACTTGAACATTTCCCAATCACGTGATTTGTGGCTGGCATTACAACATTATGCACGGATACATAATACTACACATTCTATTATAAAATTTTTTTTAAAGATGAATTTAAAATATTAATTAATTTTGAATTAATTTTTATTATCTAAAATGCACTATTATAAGTAAAATATAAAAAAAAGTTAAAAATTGTTTTAAAGTTAAAATATCTAAATTTGGGGACTGTTAAAGCAGAGTAGAATCACGTGACTTTTGAGATTTTTCTACCTTTTAAATAAATATATATTAAGTGCATTTTAATTTGTTCTGCAAGTTTACTTAGAACACACAATAAGGTTTAGAACACTGTTTTCGATTTATTCAATTTATTAAAATTAATCTATCTTTTTTTGGGTATGATCAGCAAAATTCATTTGCTCATATGTAAAGTCAAAAACGTTGTTCAAAATCCACTTTTCTCCCTAAGTAAACTTCTGGAGCAGGCTGAAATACACTTATTTAATGATTTTTAAGTTCACTTTAATTTTAGTTTATAAAAAATTTATCATATTATAATAATTTAAATCACGTGATTCTACCCCGCTTTAATGGGCTCCCAAATTTGGTAATTTTTTTTTGAATAAATTTAAGTAAAGTCAGATGATAAAACTTAAATAAACATAACTTTTATTTTGTTATTTCAGTTTTTTTTATTTAACTTAATATTTTTATCACAAAAGCATATTCTTTTTCATATACTAAGTTCAATACTATAATTAAACTCTGCCTAATATTAAGATAAGTTACTCTATAGTCTAAAATAAGATTTACATATAAAATTCTTTAAAGATCCTACTATAAAAAAAATTTTATATTACACTATTATGATTTTTTCCTTTTTAGTTAATTAACTAAAAAATTTAAACAAATCCTAAGGTAAGGTTTTATATAAAAGTGAAATTTTTACCAATAATATATCTTAGTAGTAAGCAGAATCCTACTACAGTAAAGATACTTTTTATAAATAAAATAAATACTAATAAAATATTGAATTTTGTTATTAAAAATTTATTATTTTAGTTAATATAATTAAAATGAATATTTATTAAAATATTTAGTAATTTATTATGCATGTTTTCAGATTAGTATATTGATGATCATTTTGGTAATTATAATAAGTAATTAAAATTTCATACATATATGATTATATTACACTATTTTAAAAATAGCAATAATAAGTATATTAACTATATAGAGTTTTTATAATAAAAAAGGATAAAATTATCAAAAAAAATCAAATTTATATTTATATGTTAAATATTATTTTTAAGCTTAAAATAAATCCAGATTTTTTATATTTTTTCTAGTAGTTTCATTTTTTTAAATATAAAAATTTCATATACTATTATAAAAATAAAACAAGTATTTATATAGATAATAATATTGGTAAAATTATAATAATTGGTAATAAATACATTAAAATATCAATGTAGAGAAAAGTTTTTATATTATACTTTACTAAAAATAGCTAATTTTTTGAAATATTTTTATAGGCCTAGATACTGTATAATGGCTTTCAATAATTGTGCAATTATTTTGTAAAATTTTAAAATATATCAAAGTATTTTTAAGGTATTTTTAAAATTATAATATCAAAATAATATCAAAATTAATTAAATTATAATAATAAAATAATAATAAATATATTAAAAAATTATTGTGATATTATTTTAAGATATTTTTATAGTCCTATATACAATACAATGACAAAATAATAACAAAAGTATAATAAAAATATTTTAATATATTAAATGTATTTTAGTAGTATTTTAAAATTATTACAAAATCATTTCAAAAAATTGGCCATTTTAGTAAAGTAAAAGGATTATTCTAACTGATAAATTTGTTTATTTCATTAAATAAGTAAACTATAAGTGGTTATAAATTATTATTATTTAATTGTATATTACAGTTATAGTTATTTTAATTTTTAATTTAACAAAAATATAAAAATTGAAAAATAAATAATATAAATTTATTTTGTATAATTTTTTTAAAAGTAGAAGTTATAAATAAAGAAATTATTAGTAAAATAGTAATGAGATATAATTTAATTTAAGTATTTGTTATGAAGGAAGAAGAAGTACATTTTATTGATAATAATAGTTTTAAATTTATATTTCTTTTTTTAAATTTTTGTACAGTTGTATGCAAATTTTTAATTATAGTTATATCTTATGATTATAGTATTAATAAGTTTGTTAATATTTTTACTTATATAATAAATAAAATTAAAATAAAATTTTATTATTATTACTAAAAAAAAAAAAATAGGAAAATTTTTATACTTAATTTTATACTAATTTGAATTGTAATTTTTAATTTTACTTATTTATATTATATAATGAATAAAAGTTACATATTGATCATTTTGACTGATTTATTATAAATATAATGATAGTTTTATAAAATATGAAACTTACATATTACAGTATATTTAAATCAGAATTTGATTAAATCTTCCTATTGCAAAGTAACAGGTTACAACTAGTATATTTATAAAGATTTCTATTATATAATTAAATAAAAAAAATTGCAATATTACAACTATTATAATGCTAATATAAAACTTTATTATTGGCAATTTTATATTTTATATTTATATTAACTTTATATTAAGTTAAAAATTTCATTTTTAGCAAAATAAAAAAAACACATATATTAAAATAAATAATGGTTATCTACAATGACTTTAAGTCAGAAAGCAATAAATGAAAATATATTACAACAATAAAAATTTTCAGGGTAGGGTATTTTGTTTTGTTTATTATGAGCAAATTCGGAAATGCTACAGGACATTTTGCAGATCATTACTATAAAAGGTGCTCATAAATCCACTAAAATACCCTACCCCTAAGAAACCTACGCGAAACCAATTACAGTATATTATTGGTTATCAGAAATAGGTAATATGTATCTAAATGATATTCTCATATTCTTAAACACTATCAATGTCATTATATTTGCTGATGTTTTGTTATTGTTTCAACAAGCGAAATATTGAAATGATTAAATTGTTCAAAAATGAATTTGTCATGTCTAATATGATTAAAATGGATATCAGAATATCAAATTCTAATATGTATCCAAGTCCCTGCAAAATAAAAACTACTCTCTTAAAGAAACGGAACTTCCATATGTTCTAATATTCTAGGAGAGTCTCCTTTCAATAAAGATCGTCTACACGTTGGACAAGAACTATGGTGTTCCAGCCAAGATCGCAAACAAGTCCTTTTTTCATATTAAATAATCTAATTAGCAAATTTTTTTGTAAAAATATTAATAGACAAATCAACGTACAAATGAAACATGTGACCACATGGTAATTTTTTAGCTTTATCCATAGAGTCTCGACATATTGCACAATCATCATTATATTCCTTCAACTCAATATCAGTGGCATTTGGGTATCTATAAAAAAATGAAATTTATCTAAATTCTCATTGAACGAATACTAAGACCAAAATATTCAATATCTTACTGTGTTTGCATATTGGATATAGCTTGTCTGTAATTGCAGTATGCAACAATTTTTTTCCTGAGATTGTTGAAGACGCTCCTCATATTTAAGAATAAAACTGCATCAATTAAGGTAAATGAAATACCATGAAGAAGCTAATGAAACCAGAGAAAAAAAAAGTGTTAAACGTTGTTAATTTATCTAAATAAAAACAGAGAATCTTTCTCACCATGATATGTAAATAATGACCAAGAGTGGCAACAAGTATCAAAGTATCGGTAACAAATTCGGTATAATATAAAAGAATTCCTCTAGATTCCCAGACACTTTGTCTTGTTATATCTCTAAGATGAATTAAATATTTAATCAATGTTTGTACAGTATCCAAAAATAACGTAAAACACTATTTTACAAAGAGGTGAAATGAATATGTCAAATTAGATTACACTTCTTATCGCCCAATCAGAAACCTGCTTTTACGAAAATTGACACTAACCTCAAATGTCAGAAGTAACAGCATTGACCGAAATATTGATA
This sequence comes from Oehlia diaphana, assembly GCA_003833135.1. NCBI lineage: Eukaryota > Fungi > Glomeromycota > Glomeromycetes > Glomerales > Glomeraceae > Oehlia > Oehlia diaphana. Next base: position 65,799 of record QZLH01000410.1, on the reverse strand, counting down.
TACACATTATAAACCAGAAGATGTCAGATAATAAAATAAGTATTAAAAGAACTAATATTCGTAAATGAGCCTGAACTGGAGTATTTGGAGAAAATGTAAGCTAAACAAGAATTAAATTTTTAGTAATGATAGCTTTAAAAAAAGCAAGGCGAATTTATAGGAATCTTTGAAATTAAAGAAGATTAAGTCTTACATATTCAAATCTGTCTCGACAAAGCATACTAAAAATTCTCAAAAATCCGAGAATTGTAAACCAAGATGTCCAAATAAGTAATTCTTCCCATTTTGGCTCCAAAATTGCTCCAACAAAGACTACTTTAAATAAAAGAAAGTTAAGCAGCCTATCATACATATGCTAAATTATACAATAAATATCAATTAATAAATATAGTAGTTATGTTAAAGAATAAAATTTTATTCATAAATACCTGACTTTCGATAACTCTTAACTCTCCAAAAAAGAACTTCAGTGTGAATCTTCCGAGGAGAAATAAAAAACAATACGCCATATTGATGAAAACCTATAAACATGAATAATTTACAATTCATGATGGGATTGACATCAATACTAAAGAATTTGCATTCAAAACAACATATTGAATGCTATTTTTAAAGAAGCGATGAAATCAAATTTGAATATAAAACACATACCATAATACAAATTTTTTCTTTTTGCAAAAAATTCACGAGAGAAGTTAGAAAAGGTCCCATTACGGGTTTTCTTGGCGTTAAAATTCTTTCCGATAACATGCTCTGAAATATTGAAGAAGTAGCGCCAAGACTTTTTTCAGAATTACTCCAAATTTTATCAACTCCAATAGAATTAAGCGGTGGTTGGTATTCAACAGACTCACTGTGAGTAACTTGATTTGGCGAATTTTCAACTGGTATAGTAGTAGGAAGGAACCATTTTTGAGGGGTGAAGATATTACAAGAATAAACAAAAGCCACAAGGGCGACACATATAGAGATGGTGGTATATAGTTTCAAATCAAGAACGGGCATTATAACAATTTATAGCATTGGCAAATTTCAAGGCCAGTATCCAAGACAAAAGTTATTTTTGTTCAACCTACGAGAAGGAAGATCAAAAACTTAGACTGAAATTGAAAGGGAAAAGAAGCAGCAAACGAGTAAGTAATTTCAAAATCCAAATCTCACGTAATATTATATGATTAAACCCGGTAATCTGGTAACAAGGTTACGCTTTAATTAATAATTTGAAATTGCGTGAGAATATGATTTTCGTTTGATTTTACGCATGATCCCCCATTTAAGCTGGGGTGCTTGCGTTTAATTAAAAAAAATATCATCCATTTAAACCGTTAGCGAAGCGTCTGAACTGCTTAATTTAATAATCTAATTTGTATTTTTTGCCGAAAATAGATAATAATCGGTTAAAGAGAAATTTTCAAATAAAACAAATAAACTTAGGAACACTATACGGATTTCTACTTTAAAGAGAAAATTCTTACTAAAGTCAACTTTGATATACAGTGATTACCTCTATGTAATCACGCAGTCGGGCACATAGTGACTTTTAAAGCAGAATGTACTCATCAAAAGAGAGAGCGGAGTAGTTTTGACGGCGAAAAAATTGTCCCCAGAAAGTCCAGAGCACTAGGGTGTGACATAAAGTAACAAATATTTTTGCTAAGTCACGTGATACTACTCCGCTTTAGATTACAGTATTGAGTAAAGTGGACAGTCACTTGTAGTACTACCGTTTGGTACTTGTTCTGAGAAATAAAAATAAAAAAAAGAGTTGACTTTATAGAGAGGAATTTTCTTATAATTCAAAATCTCAAATGTGTTAGGGATGACTATACGGAGGTATAATTCAAAAAATGGCATAAAAAACCTTCCTTTTAACCCATAAGCAAACTTGTATGCATTTGGATTATGATTTTCAAATCTGAATAATATGTTAAGCATTAGGCTTAATTTTTTGGTTCTCATAACATAGCAATTTTGAAATGATCCGGCAACCCGGCTTTTAATTTTTTTTCAAAAATTATATATATATAAATTCATACGAAATTTTAACTTTTAAAATATCTTACCCAGTATAATAATAATATGTATAAAAATTTTTTTTTTTTGAGATCTAACAAAAACTGACCCGACCTGGATATGAGAACCGAAAATTAAATTTGATATGGCCTTATTTCAAAATTTTTTTTCGATAATTAATCTGACCATTTTAGATATGATCGGCAAATGATCACGTGACAGTGACTGGACGTGATGATCTTAATTTGATCAAAGACAAAACCATCTTTGTTCTCTAAATTAGAATATCAAATATTATGGGACATCTCATAACTGTTGCAACCTGTTCTCTTAATCAATGGGCTTTAGATTTTGAGGGCAACCTGGAGCGTATTTTAGAGAGTATTCGTATTGCTAAAGAACAAGGTGCTACACTTCGCGTTGGACCGGAACTTGAAATAACGTAATAATAAAGTTGATAATTTATCAATCTGTGTATTCGTATCATGAGCTAAGTTGCATTAACTATTTTTTCAGCGGTTATGGATGTTTGGATCATTTTTTAGAAGGTAAATATTGTTGATATGTTCTACCATATCTATCAATGAACTAATTTCGGATAATTTAATGGTTACTTTAGGAGATACTTATTTGCATTCATGGGAAATGATGGGCAAGATATTGCAATTCGATGAAGCGAAAAATATATTACTTGATATTGGAATGTAAGCTTTACTGCGCCATTAGTTATCAGATTTCATATATAATAAATATAATCTCTCATCTCTTATATTAATTAAGGCCCGTCGTTCATAAAAATGTCAAATATAATTGTCGCGTCATCATTCTTAATGGCAAGATTTTATTAATCCGTCCAAAGTTGTTTCTTGCCAACGACGGCAATTATCGCGAGCTAAGATATTTTTCTGCTTGGTCACCGGCAAGATACGTTGAAGAATACCGACTCCCACGTATCATAAGAGAAATTACGGGCCAAGTAAGTAATTTTAAATTAAAAGATGCCCTTTTTTTCTTATGGTATTTTATTTGCGCTTTTTTTTGAAAGTCTATAGTTCCTATTGGTGACGCGGTGATTTCTACAATTGACACATGTGTTGGTATAGAACTATGCGAAGAATTATTTACGCCAAATAGGTGAAGATGATAAAGATATAATTAAATAAACATTTTTCCTCAACTTAGCTCTCAATCTTTAAATTATAGTCCAAATATAAGCATGGGATTGGATGGTGTTGAAATCATTACTAATAGTAGCGGTAGTCATCATGAACTTCGAAAACTTTATCGACGCGTAGATTTAATTAAAGAAGCAACTTTGAAGGTATTCCTGCATTTAAACGTATGTCTATTTTACATTTCATAAAAATCTTTAATCGATCTATGATAGAACGGTGGAGTCTATCTCTACGCTAATCAACAAGGGTGTGATGGCGATAGATTATATTATGATGGCTGTACCTTAATTGCAGTTAATGGTCAAATCGTTGCTCAAGGTTCACAATTTTCTTTAAAGGATGTGGTACGTTATAGTTCCTCTAGTTTGTTTACGAAAAAATAGATTCAATCTTCACAAACTCAAACTTTAGGAGGTGATTACGGCAACTATTGACATAGAAGATGTACGCTCACATCGTAGTATAAGCAGCAGAGGAATGCAAGCTACAAATACTCCTCGGTACCAGCGCATTGAAGCTCCTATAGCTTTGTCACAATCGGTGTTAAATAATAATATACGCATTCATTTAACTAAACCTATCGAAGAATTTTATCATACACCCGAACAAGAAATTGCGTAAGGCTGCTTTTACCTAAACGATGGGTACTTGTAATAAAAATTATAACATATTAATTTTATTAGATTGGGTCCAGCATGTTGGCTTTGGGATTATCTTCGTAGATCAAAAATGAACGGATATTTATTGCCTCTTAGTGGAGGGATTGATAGTTGCGCCACGGCAATTATAGTATACTCAATGTGTCGTCTTGTTGTAGAAGCCGCAAAAAATGGAGGTATTGTACTTAATAACGTTAATTGTATTTATTTATTTTCATCTATTACATCTATTAAATATAAGATTTTTAATAGATACTAGAGTTATTATTGATGCGAGAAGAATTGCAGGAGTGAGCAAGGATTCAGATTACATTCCTAAAGATCCACGAGAATTCGCAAAGTAATCAAATTTATTACAACTATTTTGTTTATAATTTCTTAGTATTGAATTGACGTTATTATATCCTTTAGTCGGTTATTTAACACTTGCTATATGGGGACTGAGAATTCAAGTAAAGAGACGCGAGAACGTGCTAAGAATTTAGCAAGTGCTATAGGAAGGTTCGAAATTGTCCAACTACTATTATTCGCATTTTATTTAATTTACATCACTTAAACAAATCCTAATTTTATAGTTATCACATTGATTTGAATATGAATGATATAGTAACTTCAATTCAAACATTATTCAATTTGGTCACAAACAAGACACCTCGATTTCGAGTCCATGGTGGTTCAAATATTGAGAATCTTGCACTTCAAAATGTTCAGGTACAGGTATAAATCATATATTATTTATTTATTACGCGTCAAAAGTTAATGAAATTTTTGCTTTAAGGCAAGATTAAGGATGATACTTGCGTATCTTTTTGCGCAACTTATGCCATGGGTTAGAAATCAAAATGGTTCGCTGCTTGTTCTTGGCAGCGCAAATGTAGATGAATGGTAAAAGAATTAATGGTAATATTGATATTTAACATGTTTTTCTAATTTATTTTTTAACTAATTAGTCTTCGAGGTTATCTAACCAAATATGATTGTTCGAGTGCTGATATTAATCCCATTGGAGGTATTAGCAAAAAAGACTTACGTAAATTTATTGCTTATGCAAGAGATGAATTTAATATTCCACTTCTAAATGAGTAGGTTTATTTAATTTAAGAATGGTTCTGAAATATGTATTTACTTTATTTATTTATGAAAAGATTCCTTAACGCAATTCCAACAGCCGAACTTGAGCCCATAACTCATGATTATGTTCAAGCTGACGAGGTTTGCATTCACAAAGTTGTGAACGTAAAAATAGTTAAATATTTAATACACGTGATTTCCTTATATAGGTTGATATGGAAATGACATATGATGAATTATCAATATTTGGGAAATTAAGAAAAATAGAAAAATGTGGCCCATTTTCAATGTTCTCAAAACTTATACATGAATGGGGATCAGAATTAAGACCAATTCAAGTGTGTATATTTTGTTTTAATGAATTTTTTTTTCTGATCTATTTATTTTTTTATTTTTTAATTTTTAATAAAATATAATATAGATTGCAGAGAAAGTCAAAAGATTCTTTTTTTATCATTCAATAAATCGGCATAAAATGACTACGCTGACACCATCATATCATGCTGAAGCTTATAGTCCTGATGATAATAGATTTGACTTAAGACCATTTTTGTATAATACTGCTTGGAATTGGCAATTTAAAAAAATTGATTCTTTTGCTAATGAATTAGAGAAAGTAAATAAATAAATTTAATATGAAAAGTTATTCTGAACCTTTATTTACAGCTACATACATATGTATTTTTGACAACATGTGAATTTAAAATTTTCATTTAGTAAAATCTAAAATTATCCGTCAATAATAGTCAAATTCTGTTAAACTGGGCAATCAAATTAGTTCTAATTCTTTTATTTGAATATCCGGATTTAATCCTTATATATTAGGAATTTTTCTATCATCTATAATATTTTAATAAATTTATGTTAAATTATTATACTTCAAATTAATATTAAAAAAAAATATCAATTAAGGAGTGCTTTAAAAATTTATTATGAAAAGCATTTCTGTATTGTAGGCAACAATAAAAAGCGCCTGCGCAATAAAAATACTAATGATGTTATATTAGGTTTAACACTGATCTACTTGACTAAGTAAAGTGTGTATGACGGCACTATAAAATTAATACTAATAAAGAAAAATTAAAAAATCAAATAAGTTCCCATCCAAAATAAAATATAAAATAAAAAATATATATAAAATTGCCCGACACATTTTTCATTTTTCTTTTGCAATATGAACATATTAGCATTAAAAACGCGTGGGAAATTATACAATATTAAAAAAATTGTGAAAGCCTTGGCAAAGCCTTTCTTTTTTTTTGTCATTACATTTAAATTTTAAAGAATTGTCTCTGTGAAATGTGCGACACAATGAACTATTTGTCCAATTGATATCAAGCGACATAAAATAATTTGAACAATTTGTCACTTCAATACGACGTCATCTTTAGTTCTATAATTGTCGCAAGCAATGAAGTATAAGCAAAAAAAAGAGAAGTAAAATACACGAAACTAATCCAGCGTTTCTAACTAAACAAGCCAGACCCATTAACCTCATCCCATACATACAATACATTCACAATCAAACATCTAATGTGAAAGAGATTGAAAAAAAAAAATTTTTGTTCTATCTTGAACTAAATAAAATTAAGGGTTTTTTGTTGGGTTGCCTGAAGCATCTGGCGGGCCATTAAGAACCTCTTCCAAGCTACGATGCCTAGATAATTCAGACAACACAGATTCATCAACAGGTATAATTGATTTTCGACGGAATAAATTAAAACCATCTGGTCGATCATCAAAACGTTGCTGAAGGAAGCAAAAAAAAAATATACATATATATGTATAAATATGTATATATTTTAATTATATGTTTTCGATGTTATGAATTATTTTAAAGTAATAACGAACCAATTCTCCATGTTCATCTTGCTCTACTTCCTGATGCTCATCTTCGCCTGACTCTTCACCACTTGATGGATTCTCTAATTCGGTGTCAAAAGTTTGGATGGCTAAAATTTACAAGATTAATTTAGAAAGTATTTGTAGTTATAAAAAAATCTTAATACGTTTATTATTTTCTTACTTGACACGTCAGTTCTTGAAGACGTCAAAGGTCCGCCAATGGTATAAGGAAGCGGAAGTCCTTGAGCATTGTGTGCTGCGGTTCTTTCCAATCTGTGCCACGTTTCCTCTCGTTCCCGCATCTTTTTCTTTTCCCTATATATATTAAATATTCTATTAGATCACATTTAACGCATGTTAGTAAAATTATTCACTTACAATTGACGACTCTGTTTATATTGAGCCGTACACTGATCGAATAATGCTGGATTGATTTCCATAAACAATTTCAAAGCGTTATATACTAAGCCATGAATTGTACTTAAATAAATCATACGAAAAGTTAATTAAGTGCCCGCAAACGAAATAATGATTAAAGACTGGAGAAATTATTTAGTTACCGGTTCCAATGAGCTTTTGAATTTTGATATAAAGAAGGGAACATAACCGGCAAAATAACGGTTACATTATCGCCTATCAGATTGACGATATATTCGTTGTTCCAATAATACAATGCCCTTTCCGCTACCTTTATTTACAATTATAATGTTATTAATTAATAATAAATGATAAATAAATTAACTATAATAATATACCTGAAAGTGTGGACTTGATACACATCGAGCGATTTGCTGAAACAATGGAACCTGAATTTTTACAAATTCCTGTGGTTCTATTACGTCCAAAATTTCCTCGATTTCATTTAAAAACATAACTTCTTTGGGACTATTCACTTTTGGCCAGTATCTCAACAAACCACAGATAACCTGAAACAATTGAACACGAAATATATAACTAATTTAAAATAAATATCTATATAAAACTAAACAACAATATTTAAAAATAATAATATAACAATAACAACAATAAAAACATATTCTTACTTCTTCTGTTAGTGATGGATCTTTCTCCAGAAATTGTACCACACAATATGCTAATTGAGGGTGATACAACGTTAAAGACTTTACTTTATGCAAAGGTATCAAGACTTTTGTGAGAAATGTTTTGTGTTCTTCTTTCAATGGTAATGCAAAACCATTGATAATACTAAAATAATTCAAAATTTTAATTTATTCTCAATTCATCTAAATTAACAAAAAAAAAACGAATCGTCAACATTAACTTTTACCTTCCAAGAATTTCCAATAATTCAGCAATACCGTTATGACGTTCTGTTTCATATATGAACTGGAAGAACACATTATTAATAGATCTTCGGATAAATGCGCGCAAATTTAAGAATTTTCCATAAATACGATGCAATGTTGTTTTCAAAAAATCTCTTTCTCTTGGGTCTTCGCTATCAAATAATTCCAACAACTATAGTCATAAAACAAATAAGGTATAAGATTAATTAAATGCAAAATACATAATCAGTAATCGAAAAAAAATTTTACGAACTTGCAATATAAATTGTGGATCGATATATTTTTTGGCAATATTCGTGTTGAAATCGGGTGATTCAATAAATCGAAGAAAAAATTCGTAAACAATTTGAAGATGAGGCCACGCAAGTTCGAGTACGGGTTCATCCTCTTCGGGATCGAAAGCGTCACCTATAGGATTTACTTGTGGAGGTATGGTTCTAAAAAGATTGATAGCAAACTAGCCAATCATGTATATGTTCGATTATTATCTAATAAATCAAAATATAGAATTCATATTCTGATTTTATATATATATTTATTTATTTATATAGAAAATTTATTACCAACCATCGAAACGACTTCAGGATATATTGGCTCGGTGATAACTCCTCGATTTGTGGTAATATATTCTAAAAGTTCAGCCAGTGTTGACCTCTTAATCTCTTTTCCTTTGAGGTCAGCGCTTGCATCATTAAAATCGAAAATTACAGCACATTGACTGAGCTTTCTGAGAAAAAGGTCTTGTCTTTTGTCCGATGGGACCTCTGATAATTCCATTGAAAAGAGGTTACTATTAAATTCAATTATTTAAGATCTAATATATGGTGATAGCTCAAACTAACCATTAAAATTCGGTAATTTTTCCAATTCAACTTTCTCTGTTACATGGAACCTTGAAGATCTTTGGCGGCGTGGTGCTTTGCTTATAGGGATAACGTCTTTTGGTGTTCCCTTCAAACGATTTAAAGGATCCCTTTTAGGAGGTTCTTCTTTTGAATGAGATTTGTGCGGATTGCTTGCAGGTGATAAAGGTGCCGAATTTTCTGGAGGTGTAGCATGTCCTCTCTGAAACAAGAATATAAGTTTGATTAATTAGTTTGGAAATTATATTTTCAAGTCCGACAAAGTTTCAGATGCATTATAGCAACCTTTTTCATATTTTCGTAGAAACTTTGTGAAACCTGAAAGTTTTACGAACCTGTTCACCGGCGTTCACAACTACGATCGTTGGGGCACTTGAGCTATCACTTGTGGCTGCAGCGGTCTTTCCTGAAGACTTTGAAGCGCCTCCAGTTTTTCCATTACTACTGCCATTATTACTACTACTTGAGTCTCCCGATTTCCGTAGCTACAAAACAGATGTTATAACAAAATCATTGTAAGGATATAAAGAAATCAGAAGAAAAAATGACGACTTAGCAATAATGGATTACAACTTTTCTTTTAAACATTCTAAGTACGGCAGAATAATCTTGACTGAAAAAAAATCTTTAAAGCAGTCTTAAATTTTTGAGGACAAAATTTTTAGATTTTATGAACGATGATAGCATGTATTACGACACTAATTTTTTTAGTTATAATGTTGTAATATATTCTTGTTGTACCAAAGTTGAATACGGCAACCGAAAGATGCATGCAACAAAAACATGCGCAGTTATTTTTTTTTATACTTCGCAATTGTCCCTTTCACTCTTTCAACTTAGTTATTATGAATAGATCATATGATGATATTTAAGTGATATCGCCGATTAATTTGCACATGAGAGTGGGTCTTTGAAGTTATATAATTAACAAATAAACCCCGCGATATTATTACAGAAAATCTATACTTGAAAAAGAATTGATTATTTGGTCTCAGGACACGGATGAACCCATCCTTTCCTTATTTACGCTGGTGCCTCAAAAAATTGGGGCGAAAAGTCTCCGTTTTTAATCAAATTTATGTTTCATCGTCAAATTTCAATGACCGCGTTTGTTGCTGAAGTTTTTTCTCTTTTAAAATTAGATCGGCCGCGTGTCAATTCTGCGCGTCATCTACTTCAGCTAATTCATAACGATCGATCAAAAATGATGAGGAGACTTTTATAACAAACTGGACTCTAAATAAAAATTAACATCAATTACAACAAGGCTATTAAACTTTGGTGCACCCAATTATCTACAACAGGAAAACAAAGAACAAATCTTCCGTCATGATTTTTTTTTTTCGTTTCATGTAAATCATTTATTCTTTCGTTTCAGTTGTTTTACTTTAAAAGTTTAATGCTTTATAAAATTTGACTTTATAAACAAACAAACCATCTTTAATGAAAATTGCTGCGTCTTCAATCTGCCGATTATATAAATATTACAATAGAATGATGTTTACGGAGATTATAATTGAGTTTCATTCAGAAAAAACTAGATTAATGAGGAACGATTCATAAAAATCACTTGAAATTGTATTACACAACCGAGGTTATAGAACAAATACTTAAATTTCCAATAGCAAAAAGTTCTTTAACGATTAAATATTATTCCAACCACCAATCAGTAATAACAGTGAAATTGAAATAAAGTAAATAATGGTCAGGATGGTAAGATCCGATTGTATTATTTATTTTATTATATAAAATATATTTAAGTCTGTACTATGTAATTATATTAACTTTAAAAATATTCATAATTTATAATTAATCCTAATTACCTAATTAATACATTGTAAATTTTAATAATTTAAGTCAAAAAAAGTTTTAAAATTTTAAATTTTTATACTGTAAATAAAAAGGCTATATATTTGAAAAGTATTATTTAATTTGAAGTTTTTAAAAATTTTAAATATAATATATAAATATAAATATTTTAATTATAATATTAATAAGCTATAAAATACTTTATGTTTGACTTTTTGAATAACTGTTAATTGGTTATACAATTATAATGAAAATTATATAATAGGCTTATACAAAATTAGATTCTTTAGAATCCAATTCTAAATCAGGTAATTTTAATATATTTCTAAATTATATGTACTACTAAATAATATATTATAATTATTTTTTCCAGTTTTTAATTAAATAAATTGTTTGGTTTACTTTTTATTTTAATCTGATTATTTTTTTTTTTAGAGAATAATTACATTTAACTGAAAGGAAAAGAAATTAACCAGTAAGTAAAATTATATAATTCCTAATCAACTTTTTTTTAAAATTATTACATCTAATTATTTTTTTTATTAAATAATTAAATTAATTATTTTTTTTTATTTTTTTTTATTTTTTTGAATTAATTGGTTTTTTTAAACTCAATAACTTACTTTTATTTTAAACTATTTTATTTTATTTTAAAAAAAAACTTTTTATTCAAATGATTTTTTACCTTTTTTTCCATGTCATTTTAATCATTTGCCAATTATTTTTAAAAGGAATAACATAATTTTAATAAAAAAATTTTTTTTTAAATAAAACTTAATATAAACTTTATATAACCTTTAAAATTACAATTTCTAAGTAATTTTGCTTACTTTACAAATTTACTTAATATCTTAAAAAAGGTTATAAATACTATTTTTAACATTTTTAATATTTTATAATTTGGAGATATAAAAAAATATCAAATTTTATCCAGAGTAAGAAATAAATTCATTCTTATTTAAAAATAATTATAACTATTTTTTTTTAAATTAATTTAATTTAAAATTATTATAATTTGATTTATATTAAATAAAATTTCATTTTACTTTTATTAAAATTTTATTAGTTAATTATTTTAATAAAAAAACCATTATAATAATATAATATATTATTTTTTTTTATATATAAATTATTAAATATATTAAATACTGTATTAAGAATAAATATATTTGTAATAATTTCTTATATATCAGTTTTATTTATACCATTTTTTTTATTTTTTTAATAATAAATTAGTATGCACTTTACAATAAAATTTTATTGTAAAATTTAATTTGAAAAACTTTTATTTAATATGCTTAAGATAATTATAAATAAAATTTTAAATTATAAGCAGTTTCTTGAAATTTTTTAAAAAAATTCTTTTGTCTTAGATTTTTAATTATAAAACTGATTTTTTGTTTTTATTATCACTAGTCGAAATAGTCCAATTCGGTCAGATTTCGTATAGGTAAATTTGGCCCGAATTATGGCTGAAATCCGGCTGAAGTTGGACGAAACTTCTAACCGAAAGTTTTATTGAGTATTACCATTCAGACTGCCACTCGTCTAAATTTTAGCTAAACTTCAGTAGATTTTGATCTACTATTCGCATAACTTTCAGAAAAAAAAATCACATAACTTTCAGATAACATTCATTATAACGAATACTTAACATTCGGTCAGCTTTTAAATGTATTTATTTAAATACTAATTTATACTAATTACAATGTTCAATTTATATGCTAATAATAATATATTATAATGTCCTATTTATATACTAATAATATTAATAATAAAAATCGCATTGACTACTACACCTTCAAGACGACTTTTGTCATCAACTTCACAACGCGTCAATATGGCTATTTTTTTAATAAACAAATAAAATAAAGGCTAAATTTTAGCAAAATTATATCGAAATAACATCAAACGTTAAATTTTAGCAAAATAATATTGAATGTAATAATACATCTTTTTCCTCCATCAAAACGTGTCAGTATCGCACATTAAGTCATCGTATATACTTTCGTATCCTATAGGAATCATATACGACATTGCTATTTTCTAGATCTACACACGTCCATTGTGGTACATCGTTCAGAGGTTGGACGTCAAAATTTTGTAACATATCATCGTAATTTCTTCATCTAGTTAGTTGAGCGTTTTGTTGTGTAAATGAATAAGGATCCAATACTTCCCTAAGAAGAGTTTTTAACTGGAAAGAAATGAGTTAGTGTAAATCTATAAATTACTATAATAAGTCGAAAGTTAGTAACATACCTCTGATGACCTTCACGAACGGTTATATACTACTATTTAGCGTTTATCTGAAGTGGTTTCTTCGTTCGTTTCACTCAACTCCGGTGAATGGTATCTCATGTCTTGAATAATGTTGATTATCTCTTGTTTTTTATAGTGAGCGATTCTCACATCATCTTTATCGTATAAAGCTTTGGCAGCTTTTAGGTGATAAATATTTTCTAAACGCAAAATAACATGGGTAAAACATTTATATTTAACTAAACAACCAAAATTCTTATGTCATTCATCTTCCCATTTGCGTGTAGATGACAGTCGTCACTATCGAGTTTTCCTTTCTTCTTATAATTATTCCTACTTCGTCTAGATTTATACAACGACATTAGCCATTTTGTCAACTGATCGTAGGTGGGGTTAAAATTCGGCTTTAAACTATTCATTAGTTCTGGTATTAACTTTTTTCTTATGTCTATGTTAATTTTGCTCATAAACGTTTGATCATAGTCAAGATCGAATTTGGCAGGCATAGTTTTCAAAATAGTCTTCATTTCCAATTGAATTATTAACAGTAATAAAAAATTCGATAAATATTAGACAAAACCATTTTTTAAAATATTACTAACCCTTGCGTCTTTATCGTCCTTTTCATCCTTATTGTCCTTTTCATCCCTTTCATCCATTTCAACATCCATGTCAAAAATTTCATCGTCTGAATCTTCACTATCATTATTCCTAACGTTGGCAAAATAAAAGGTAATTAATTATACGAATAGTTATAAAACGGATAACAAAATTTTATGATACCTTTGATGTTTATGTTTAGGCTTTGAACTTTTTTTCATGCTTCTTGGCATCCGAAGGTTCTTATAAAAATCGATTCGTTTATAAAGTGTGTCATTCTCTTTTCTGAATTCCTCATTTATTTTTATTAGCATTTCATTTAGTTCTTTCAACTCTTCAAGTTCTTTATTAAGTTTGTCTACCCGATATTGCAGTTCCATATTATCAGCTCTTAATTTCCCATTTTCTACCTTTAGATCTAAAAATTGAAGATTTCAAATATATATCTATATATCATAAAAACATTCGTCAATAAACAATTAAGAATCGATAATCAAAATTTACCAAAATTACTCAAATTTTTTTCTGGTGATCGCAAAGTTTCAGTTGCTTCAACTCGACTTTCATCTAGAATCATCAATTTCGGTAATTGAATTTTCAGAATTTTTACTTGTAAGCCTGCAAGCTTTGATTTAATGATATTTGATGACGATGATTTTGTGTTAGAGGAGGTTCGTGAAGCACTCGGTGATGAAAATGATTTCGTATTGGAGAGGAAGGTTCATGAAGCACTCGGTGATGAAGATGATTTCATATTGGAGAGAGAGATTCATGAGACACTTGGTGATAAAAATGATTTCGTATTGAAGGGGGATCTTAAAGTACTCAGTGTTGAAGATGATTTCGCCTTAGAGGGGGATCGTAAAGTTTCCGATAACATGTTAGAGGTTTGTAAAGCAGTTTCTTTCTCATCTAAATTAGGAGGGATGAGATAAAAAACATCTCTTTCATTTCTTTCAGTTCCTTCTTTCTCTCCCTTTTTATTAATATTCTTTGATGTATCCTTTGACATATTTGAAAAAAATATAACTTTTCTTAATTGTTAAAATTCTTATTAAATTTGTAAAAATATATAATAAATTTTACACGAAAGTAATTTGATATTATAAGAAAAAAAAAGTT
>QZLH01000410.1:12674-40934 GCA_003833135.1 Oehlia diaphana | reverse complement strand
AAAGTTACGAAATATTACGCTTACGCAAACTTGCGGCGGGTCTGGAAGCTTACGAAATATTATGATGTGTAAACTTGCGCAACTTTTCGCACTATATAATTTCCTGATGTAAAATATAAAATTTCAGATAGGAAAAATACGAGAGAATATTTGGCCGTAAATCCTGTTAATAGAAAATTTACATCAGGAAATTTTTTAGGCGTAATTTAGTGTAATCTTTCGAAGATGGTGTAAAATTTTGAAATATTACACTACAAACGTAATATTACAGAAGTTTACGCTCTTAAATTTAAATAATTATAGTAATTTAATAATAACTCGCTATTTACTGATCCAATCAAAACGATCTATAGCTCATTGGAATCAGCTCATCAAGACGAATCGAATGGTAGTAAAATCGCATCTCTACGTTCGATAGATAACTTTCTATTAATGTAAAACTTTGTTGCATACTATAAAGCGTTCTATCGAACGTAGAAATGCGATTTTACTACCATTCGATTCATCTTGATGAGCTTATTCCAATGAGCTATAGATCGTCTTGATTGGATCAGTAGATAGCAAGTTATTATTAAATTACTATAATTATTTAAATTTAAGAGCGTAAACTTCTGTAATATTACGTTTTTAGTGTAATATTTCGAAATTTTACACCACCTCCGAAAGATTACACTAAATTACGCCTAAAAAAATTTCCTGATGTCTTAAGTTCTTTGATTATTTCTTCATTATCTAATTCTTTGATCGTTACATAATATTCCATAAAATCCTTAGTTTTCATTATTTCATGTTCTACTCTAAAATCTAATATTCGTTTTATTTTTTTTATATTAATTTCATAACTATTTTCTATCCAATAATTTCTTAATATTATTTCATATTGTTCATCTGAATTTTCTGATCCTTCTGTATCATCAGAATTTATTAATTCTTTTACATCACTATATTCTTTGATAAAACCTTTTTCTTCAATAATTTTTGTTATTATTATATCTGTAATTTCATCACTTTCCCATATTTTTCCATATTTATTATTCTACCACTTGTATATTATACTTTACTGAAATTTCTTAACTTTTTCTCTATTTTCTTCATGTTTTTCTTTTTCATGTCTTTCTTTCCATTCTTCTAATTCTTCGTATATATCAGACATTTTATTTTACTCATATATTTTGCGAAAAATTAATTACATTTCACATTTTTATTTTTATTTATATTTATTTATATATATATATTTTTTTTTATTAACACAACTTTCTCATATTTCTATTAATCTTTATTTCAATATTTATAACATTTCAAAGTTCCAGCTTTGATTCTATAATTTTCTATCAATTTCTATTTATAATATACATTCTATAATATACTTTTTGATCATGATCTCATCTATAAATTTTAATATGCGCAAATATCCTGTGGTTAAAGCTAGGGCTTATTTATACTGGGGCCGCCCAGTGTCAGACTAATATAACCACCAACAATTAAGGTTTATTTATACTGGGGTTCTCCCAGGCTCAAACTAATATGGCCATCAAAAATTAAGGCTTATTTATACTAGAGTTCTCCTAGTTTTACATTCAATATTTTATAATTCATCTTTAACTTCGTAATTTTTATTTATTCTATTATTTCTTATAATATTTATGTCATTAATTACACAATTATTCATTTAATTACATTATTATTTCATTTACTTCATTAAATATTTTATTAATTCAATTTTCTTTATCATTCAACAATATTTTCAACATTTTCTTTCATTTCATATTATTCATTATTATCTTTTATATTATAATTGGATAGCTACGGATTTTTAAGTGATCAACGTACTAAATTTTCTGTTGACATAGCACCTCTAGTGACACAACCATAACAAGATATTATTTTTATTTCAACTTGTAATTCTCTTATTACATTAAAATTTCAATATTTCTTATAAATTTTCTTTTACTATATCCTTTTTCATACATAGTAATATTTTTCTTCTTTTTCTCATAATATTTTCTTATATCATTACTCGTAATATCTCTTTTTCATGATATTACCACTTGACTTTCTCTTAAAGTCTTATTTTCTTATAATAATTTTCTCATGATAATCACAATTATCACTGCAATTTTTCTTTTATTACTTATAATAGTCCTTTTTCATACTATTATTATATGACTTTTTCTTAAATCTCATTTTCTTTTGATACTTTTATTTTCTCATTTAGATTTCTTCTCAGAGCATGCACCAAAAATGTGATACCCGCCGCCATAGGATAAAAATTTATCGTATGTTGCCACTGACGTGGTAAGAGTTCTTTAAAATAACATCGCTTGGTTAGAACAAAAATTAAGACAAAAATTAAAATTTCTTACTAGAATTTCAATTTGCGATAGTTTCTCCATATTTTTATTTATTTTTCCAATAATAATAAAATTATTGTGGCACGTTTTACTCATAAGAAAATGGCAAAAAGAATATGTTAAGATTTGTTGATGAATTTAATTATTTATTACCTTTATTAAAATAAACTGGACTGGAATCAACTGGAATGTGGAAATCTTGTCAAAAACCACTTCTTTTTATAACAATTTAAGAAAACTATTTCTACTATTTCTATCTTTTCTATATTATCATGTGACCATCTCGTGACTAAACTAAACTAAACTATAAATAAAATTATTCTAAAAATAAATAACTATAAATAATATTGTGTAACTATATTCTATCATTTCTTTTCAACTATTCCAGTTAAATATTATTCCTTCGGTTAAATGTTTACCCATCGGCTAATTATTTATCTGTTGATTAATTTTTGGTTATTACAACAGTTTTTTTAACTAATTTTAATAAAAAAACATTGCGAAATATTTTTTACTTGCAATATAAAGTAAAAAAAACCATTTCGCAACAGTTTTTTAACTATTTTAATAAAAAATATTGCGAAATATTTTTTATTTTTAATTTATTGAAAAAAAAAACATTTCTTTTAATGATTATAATAAAAAACGTTGTGAAACATTTTTTATTTTAATTAAAAACTATTTCGCAATGGTTTTGGACCAGATCTGATTCAGATCCATTTGAATCAATTCGATCTGATCCGTTTTAATAAAATGTTGATCCGATCTGATTCGATCTGAAGCGGATCAAATTTTTTTTGATTCAGATCAGATCACGGATCATAAAATATATGATCCGATTCAATCTGTCATGGATCAGATCCGCGGATACGAATCAGATCAGATTTTTTTCAGAACATTAAATATAATGCAAAATTTTCTTTTATAATAGGATTTTTAAAGAATTTTATATGTATACTTTACTTTAGGTCACAGGGAAATCTATCTTAATAGTAGGTATAATATTATATATTAATTACAGATATTATGTAAATGTAATATTATGTATGTAAATTTATAAAATTTTTCAAATTTGTGAAATTATAAATTTAAAATTTAAAATTGTATATTAAGATTATTTTGAAATTTAGTAATTAAATTTTTGTAATTTTGGATTTATCAGATTCATCTTTGAGAGAATTTGAATATTAATAATTTAATATTTGTAGGATTAATATTCATTATATAATTACACAGTAATTACACTCCAAAAACTTAAATGTTATAAATATAATATTTTCTGATCTTATAATTAAAATGTTATGATTTATAGCTCTTTTAATTCATTTCATTAAGACGATTTGAATGGTAATAAGCTTAGGTTTATTAGATTAATATTGGCGGAATTATGATATTTTAAAGATTTTTAATTTATTTATACAAAATTATAAGATTTATAAAATTCATACAATAGGATGATTTCATATTTTAAAAAATATAAAGCATTGAAATTTATTTATTGTGATTATAAATACAATTTATGTTTTATTTATATTATATTAACATATCATAATCTACAAAATTTTAGCAAAATAAACTGGTCAGGTAATTTTGATTGCCTTCTGTATTAAGATATATTGAATAAGCTGTATTTCATCCTTTTATAACTACTGAGTGGTAATATATTTGTTTTTTTTTTAATTATCCTACTAAAATCAGTAAGTAAAAATTAATTTATACAATATATAAAACTTTTTATAAGGTTATTTCATCCATCCAGTAAGCTATATAAATTTAAAACAAAAGAAAAAATAACAAAAAATAAAATGATCAAAACAAACCACTCATAGCTAATCTTAGATACAGTGTATAACAAAAAAAACTGGAATATTATTCATGTAATAAAAATGTGTATTATACGCTCAAAATAAATCTAATTTTCTTTGCATAAATTGGATAATAAACCCATGACCAAGATCTATATTATGATATCATTTAAAGTTATAGTTGTTTCATTATTTTTTGAAAAATTTTGCTGTAAATATTTACTTTGAACAGAAAAATATAACAAAAAAATAAATTATGATTACAAAGCATTTGTATATTAAATTTAAATTAAAAACATTCAAATATTGTTAAGAATAATGTAAAAAAGTTGATACCAAAAAATCAGCAGTATAGAAACATTTATGGTAGAATGATGAGAAATTTACTCTTTAAAATTCCTCAATTTCGGTATATAGTAAAAAAGCCAAAAAATTATTCAAATTACAAAAATGCGTGTAGTACATTCAAAATAAGTCCAATTTTTATCATTTAAAATGCAAAATAAACTTGAATATTAGGACTACATTTTGACATCTTTCATGATCATAATGCTTTTTTACTTCTTGAGAAAATTAACTACAAGTGTTGATTTTTGAAAAAAAATATAATGTGAAATTTGTGAATTTAGAATGGACACAAAGTCATTGAAAATTTCTCAAATGTTATCAAGACAATAGAAAAGTATAAATTAAAAAATTTTTTTTTGACTATCTACCGCACTTTATGCAAAAAAATACATATTAATTCTAAATTAGTTATAAAAAGTTTTAATCTAAAAAAATTATTATTGTAAGCTTAATTATAAAAAAATTACTACATTAAATACCATTTAAATTTATCATTGATAAATCCAGGTTCGAATAAGCTATTTTACATATAATTTGGTGCGATCATCATGGCGTTACAGACAATTTTTTAATTCCGATTTTTTTTTGTTACACACTGTACATCTACTTTCTTCAAACAGAACATATTAATTAAAGAAGTTATACTACACTCATTTATAATTGGATCTAAAAGTAAATGGGAATAAGTTTTCAAGACTTATAACCTGATTTAACACCAATCTTCTTTCACTGTACAGAATAAGAGTAAAGAAAAAACCCAAATTTCCCTATCTATAATAGTCCGAATCTACTATTCATGGAAATAATTATAAATTCGAATTGATTTTTTGAGCTTATAAGAAAGTACCTTTTATACTTCAAGAAAATCCTTGGAAATTTATCAAAGAATACTTAATTGGTATATGTACATATGCATATACAGTAAAATAAATCAATTTTTTTATTTTAATATTTATGACTTACGTTTATATAGAGATAGTGCCGATCTTATCCGGATTGGCAATTAAAACTATTTAAGTATTAGTAATTAAACCCATACAAGCTGACTTCTTTTCCTCTGCGGTGCAGATATGCGAATAAACGAGATCTAACGGGAAGAACTAACATCGATATATAAAGATAAAGATAAACTTCCGTCAAATATTATAGGCTATTATTCGTCTCGATAAATCCATAACTATTGCATCCAAAAAGGGAGACCTCTTCCCAAATTAAGTGTTATTGTTAAAACACGTCTCGTTTAATCTGGTCCAGAATCGCGGTTTTGATATATGATGACGACCATACATAGGTCATCACCCTTCAGAAATTATTTTTTATTTATTGAAATTAATTGTATTAAAATTACAACTTTTTCTCTTGAATATTTAAAGAATGGATTTAAGTACTTTTTATTAATCCGATGCAAATACTTCTCTACAATATAAAATTCCTAACATTGGAGGTCCTAAAAATAATGAGAACCAGAAGAACGCATTGCCAAACCATTTGTTTCCTTTGATTACGGGTAATTTACTTAACCAAATTAAAGGAAGTTGTAACATTTGAAGAAAAAATAAATACATTCGAATTTTTTTAGATACTACAACCATGACAAGTTCATGTATTAAAGATGATAGAAAGAATGTCATAAATGTAGCGTCTCTTTTAGACAATTTGTAGGATTCAATTGAAGATTGATATACATGTCGAAGTAAAAAGTGATGTACAGGTTTGTTCCATTTCCTTGCAAATTCCTCCCATGTTGTACTATTCCACCAATCATCATAAAAATTACGATCAGCAAAACTAAATAATTAAAAATTAAGATTAATAGATAACGTATAGTTTATTCGAACATTTATATTATTATCTTACCAAGTTAATTCTGCAAATACATTGCAAATGCACTCAAAAATAATATAAAATACTAATAAATAATTCATCATGAATGGAAAAAGCATTTGCACCATTGCGTTATAAATTGAAGTTGAAACATTAGGGAGGACAGGAATTATATATGCCTCTGTGTTTACATATAGAAGGAAGAATGTTCCAAAGGTAGCCAAAATCTTTTCAAAAAGATACCAAGGACGAATTCTACATTTTACAAAAATATAAATAATTAACTTGATTTTAAAATATAAATCATTTAAGATTCGCTTACTTTTCGGTTCTTGGATATTCTAGTTCGTATACTAAGGTTGGGACCAATAAGAAATCTACGTAATTTGCAAAAGTTACATTTTCTGGATAACGAATATTTCCTGCTGGGCTATGAAGATAACCCTCAACTTGTTCAATTTTGCTTTTTAATTGATCCAAGATTTGTTGCTTTTCATCATCTTTCTTTTCATCCATTTCGTTATCGGTTTTTTTTGAATCTCCAATTAAATTATCATATTTTTTCTTCAATTCGTAAAGATAAATAACATAAGTAGACAACTCGCCATTGTAAAAAGAATAAGAATGAAGTTTCATTAACATAGAAATCGTGTGGAGAACAAAGAAACCGCTTTGTACCCATGGCCAGCCTCTATTAAATTAAAAAATAGGTGAATAATAATTTTTATAAAAAAATTAAATAAATCTAACTTGTCTTACTTAAAAAATGTCCAATAAATAGGAACAAACAAAAAAGTAATTTGAAAAATGTGTTGAATTATCATTCCTGTATATCTCCATCTAATCCAACCAAGTGCAATTGCTTTTTGAAGTAAAACTGCGAAAAACATTGATCCGACCATACATGCATCGCTTAAAATCAACCCCAATGCATCTTGTGAAAATAATCGGAAGAATGTTAAATCTAGTAGAATTCCTGCTGATTGAAAATTTTTAACACCAGTTTGGATTATATAAAAGCCCATTGCTATCCAGAATAACGTAAAAAATCCTCGAAATGGATACTGATGCGAATCTAAAGTTTCACGATCTAATTGCGAACTACGAGGTTGAAAGGTAACAACACGCTTTGCTATCTTTCTAGGTAATCTATTCAGCTCATCATCATATGTTAATGTAGCGGATAAGGAGGTGGTGGTGGTGGTGATGGTGCTTTTTATGGAAGGGGTATGTTTTTTAACCGAAATTATGTCCTCGGCCTTAAAAATAAAAAAATAATTAGAAATAGAAGAAAGTAGAAAGAAAATATTTGAACCCTCGGATATTTAGAATAAACCTGAGTATTTTGCAGCATATTTAAAGCAGGTAGAACCAAGTTTATCAAGTTTGAAAAGGTATTTTATTAAAGGATGAAGCAGGAAAAATGCCAACAGGGGGTATTAGTTAATGAAAAGAGCTAGAAATCCAATTGACAAAGATGTTAGTTACACTTTTCAAACTTTATTTCTGAAGAATCGGTCAAACAATTTACCGATGTATGAAGAAAGATTAACGCATAATTTTTTTTTTTCGAAAGAAATCAATTCACAATTCACGGCGGTTTAAAAATATTGCAAAAGTTGTACAAAGCGTTCTCATGTGACTATAAATTTAATTCACATGATGCTTATTTTTCAGTTGTCAGAAAAGTTCTTTTATTCTTGGTTTTTTATGACACGTGTATAATTAATTATAAATACAAGTTAAATTTATGATTATTATCCACTTTGATAATATTTTTGTAAATTAAAAATTAATACTTTTATTCTGCATACGGATTCATTTATAACCATTGCATCCAAATAACCTTTACGTAATAAAGAATATGATTAAAAAAATACAGTAGAGACGGTTTAACCTTATATAAAAAATATCACTAACCTCCATTGCGGCCAAATTTTGTGGATTGCTAGCCATTGCGATCAAGTCTAGAAGCGAATTGCTAACGGCCCTCTGATGTATTTGTAAATGCTGTTTTTCATATATACAAAAATGTTGGTAAATTGAATTTATCAAAAACTATTAGAAGATTTTACATACTTTGTCTAGCAATTTTTCTCGATCTGATTCTAAACAAGCAATAATCTTTGCTTTGTGAACAATCTGTTCCACGTTTAATTTAACTCTGTCTCGAAGTTGTTGTTCACTGATCATCCTTTGGCACATATAGTGCCAGGTGATCAACTCATCACGAATAAATACTCCAAGATACTGACCCATATCGAACTGAAAAATATTAAATAATATTAACATAATTTTAAGAGGATAAAAAACTTACTAAAAACATACCTCTGGTTCAATTAAACAACGAGCAATGGACATCATGGCTATAAGATTGTATGTATTAATACACATTTTTTCATTCTTTTCTTAATTACCGTAATTATAATCCTAATATACCTGAAATAAAAACTCCTTCAATTCCAATTGGCGTCATAAAATGTTGAATACTTCGAGTAAATCTGAATGGGACAGCTTCAGCATTGAATAACAAGGGTTGGTGCGGATTGAATGCTAAATTGAACAATATATTTAAGAACATGAATAATATAAAAGATATGATTACGTATGAAAAGTATGAAAACAAAATAAATAACATACTTGGAAGTAATTCCGAAGTCCAAATATTTCCTGTATTTCGCGAAATCATGAATTTATGTGGATGCCTTTGGCCGATGCACAATGCGTATGTCATGAATGATACTGCTGCCATCTGATTGGTAAACTGTTTACGTATCGTCCAAAGATCTTCATGCGATTTCATAGTTTTATACATGAACTAAAAAAAAAAAAATTTAATAATTATGCAAAATTTGAAATAAGTATATAACTCACCTTTGTTAACGTATCATTTGGGATATATTTCGTAGCAATTTGCTCGGCGATCTCGACTCTTAAATTATACAAATCTTTTCTCTAAAATTTTCAAAAAACTGAATTAATATAAAATTTGAATCACAAATTAAAAAATGAATAAAAATTAAAAACATTACCACTATAAGATGTGATAAATTATTTCTCATTTTTTTATTATAATATATAATTGGATCATCCTTTGATATACCAGTATTATCGCAATGATCCTCATAAATGTCTTGAAGTGAACAATATGAAGAATCATCTTGGATAATTCTAATTTGAGGGGCCAATGGGATGATTAATGGAAGATGAAAGGAAAGATTGCGCTTGCGACTCTCTTTACGACGTTCTAACACGCTAAAATTTAATCGAATTTTGTTAATTCTAGCTTTCTTAAAATATCGATCTTTATAATATTATACCTATTAAGTATTCTAAAAAGTTGTATTATTCGTTCTTCACGACGGCTATGTCTTACTGATGGATGTTGGACAGCGAATGGGTGAAGACTTCCATCATGCCCTCGAATTGTAACCCTTCGGTAACAAAACCCATGAGCTCTAACAACTTCAACGTCTGGCAAAAATCGATCAATTCGTACGAAATCTGCATTGTTATCTTTAAGCTAAAAAAAATCATTTAATTTATTTGCGTATCGATATGTTAATTAAATTTTCAAACTTAATTTAACTCACTAATAAATATTGTCCAGGTATTTCAACTTCCTCAAACTTTTGATGTTGAAACTCAACAAGATAGGTACTGAAATGTTCTAAATGCTGCTTTCGAGGTTTGCTATCCAATACAATTTCAAACCGATCTCTCCATTTACGAAGAGTCTCAACATAAGTTGCCAAGTCTGGCTTCCGGATAATAAAGTCCTCTTCAAATGCCGTCTATTCACAAGACAAATATAAACTAACATTAACATAGATCTCCTTATAGGTAACAAATAAAAAATAAATGTTAATACTACTTTACCTTAATTGGCCCCGCATACAAATTATCTGCAAAACGTTTGATATTAGCTTCCATTATTGGAGATAATAATCCATTGTCATTGGGATTGTTCAATCTTGTAATTAGTTGCTATTATTAAAATTCAAATGATAAGTATTTGTTTAAGTGAATAAGCAAAAAAAAAAAAAAAATAATTTCTTTTTTATTTACCTGTACGCCATCATTTAAAAGTGTAACTATCAACCTATAAATATCTTCGTCTGATGACGGTTTAAGGCGTTGCTGAATCTGATCAACCATGGTTTCCATTGAAAGAGCCAACAATGGGAATGACGTTTTCAATATAGACATGATATCTTCTACGTGTTCCCATGGTTGCTTGGGAAGTTGTTGTTGAGCTCCCACTGGATTTATGGATTGTAATGTATGCATAGCTGGATTAATTCCTGGAGTTGGCGTCATTGGTGACCTTCCAGTTTCAACACTCGCCGAAGGTGTTGTAGTTACATGTCCTTGCAAAACAATGTTAGATGTTGTAGAGATATTATTTGTTGGTGTTGAAGTTGATGGAGTACTCGAGATTGTGGCGGGAGACACTCCATTAGAAACTGTATTCATGCCCTGAATATTTTGTATCGATTGTACAGGAACGTTAGGGGATGATGTTGGCATATTCATGCCATTATTGATACCTTGCATTGCTGGGCTTTGTGGTGGTTGAGGAGGTACAGAACTTGATTGATTACTAAAGTTTATTGAATGAGTATTCATCTGAGAAGGACTTCTTTGAGCAGGGCTAGGACTTGCTTGACTTTGAGTTGCCTGCACTTTCCTGTGAATATTTCCATTAGATTTAATTAATCCTTCGGCAGCGTTTGTCGTTGACGCAGGTACAGGTGTTGGAGTTGCTGGTGTGTTAACAGTAGAAGGCATATGTCCAGTACGAGCTGCTGCTTGCTGTTGTGCAATAGCAGCCTGCTTTTTAATTAACATGTATTCTTCTCTTGCTGTTCTTAAATGATAATGCAGCGCCTATATATATATATATATATATAAAATAAGTATTGTATTTCAATAAAGCGAAACATCATTATAAATTGATAGTACCTGTGGATACTGTTTTGCAATCTTCATAAGAATAATACGAGCATGTTTGGCTTCTTTATGCATCAAACAAATAATAAGTTGTGGTATAAACGTTATCCAATACCATACTGGAACATCACTCTTGCTATTATATATTTCAAACACTCGTGATATGTGGCTCTGAGGGTCCTCAAGAGATAAAAGCCACAAAATACGGATAAGTAACTTTCTTGATTTGGCATTATTATATAAACCCGCAGCTTGTAAATAACAACTCAAAGCATTAGCAGCTAAAGTGGTATCACCAGGCTCTTCTTTAAACTTGCGATCGTTATAGTATCCCCAAGCTGCCCAGGCCTTAGGAAGACGCATTTCAACTTGAACTGCCCGAGAAAAACTATCATTGGCTTCTGCATTTCTACCTAATTTCGCTAATATCATTCCGCGTAAGGTATGAAACTCTGCTTTTTGTTGAGGACCAAAATAATTTAAATTCGTATTATTTATAACATCCAAAGCTGCTGACACTTCCCCCGGATTTTGATAATGACACTTAGTTTGTTCTCTTAATTTTAAGAATGCTTCTTGAATTTCAATATTAGGCAATGAATATATGTGCTGTAAGAAATTTACACATACATCAGATAAATGATGTTTTCTTGCAACGTGAGCGAAACGATTTATTGTCCATGCAGTTTCATGATGACCACGAAACGGGTAATTTGTTGGGGCCATCGTATTATTGTTAGGCTGTAACTGAAATTGAGCAAACGACTTATTTATGACAGCAAATACATGCCTTCGCCATGCTACAATATCGCTCCATATATTAATATCGTCCCACATATTAGGTAATCGTTCTCTCCAACTTTGTAATACAGTTTTTAGCTCACTAGCTTTAGTGTCCGCATTTTGATTATTTATACTGGCTAAAGTTGCAAACATTTTTGTAGCCTCATCAAATTCCACTAATATTTGGAAAGTATGTAATAATGAAATATGTCTATGAGATACCACATTAGGTAATGTATGCCATTTATGTAAAACCG
Source organism: Oehlia diaphana (assembly GCA_003833135.1). Lineage (NCBI taxonomy): Eukaryota > Fungi > Glomeromycota > Glomeromycetes > Glomerales > Glomeraceae > Oehlia > Oehlia diaphana. The sequence goes on along the minus strand of QZLH01000410.1, from coordinate 28,613 downwards.
ATTGATGAGCTTCCCCAGATAACTTCTTATATTCTTCTAAATTATTACTATTGAGAGATTTCATTAGAGATATAAATGCTTCAAATACTTTACCACGCGGTGAAGAGGAATCTGACATTAACATATTAGCTTGTTCGGTTAACTCTTTTTCAATTGTCCAATCCGTTAAACGGAAAGAACATTCAATCATTAAATCAGTATTATTCTCGTTCTTTGCGAAGTCAATTAGAATGTCCCATTGTTGTAATTTCTGCGCACAGACTATCCACCGATCTTCCCATAATAAATATTCAGGCTCAGTGCATTGCGAACCTGATGATTTAACTTTATTCTGAGCATTTTCATAAATTACTTGTGCTTGTACCCAATTTCCACTTTGCTCGGACGAAATTGCTGAATTTGTTTCAACATATTTTCCACGTCGCCTCCATAACCCATAATACATGTCATCTTCAGACAAAGAAGAATATAAATCTGCTAGAGCATCCAAGGTACTATCTTTATATTTCTCATCATCTTTATCGCCATCATTCACAGTACGTTGAAGCATTTCCATAGAAATATGCCATGCACCATGAATCTTTCCAAGATATTTTATTAAATGTGGAGGCAATTTAATAACGTGCACACAACGAGATATACCGTCTAATAAGGCTTGTATACAATTTGGTCTCGCATCAGCCTGCGATGAATGATAATCTCTTGATAAGAGAGATACCAAACTATCTGTTAATTCTTGCCTATCTTTATTTGATATAGCAGACCAACATATTGGAAATAGGTCAACCCAAATTTTGTAAGCAACATTATCGTCTAAACGATGAAGTTGTTTTAAAGGTGATAATAAATCGCTAACACGTGATTTTTTCATGTCACGTAAAAATTCTTGACGACTTATAATAAACTCTTTCAATTCCTCACTTATATTCGATTGATGATATGTGATATTAGGAACTCCAACTGTAGTAATTGCTTTTGTTTGTAAACAATGAACTGGTGGCTGAATCTTTTTCTTAGAAGAAATTGATCCGATCAATAAATCTAAAGCTTGATGAATCCAGAAATAATTAACAAGATATTCCCAATTTTGTACAGATATTATGTAGGTGAGACGCGTTGGTAAGAGTTTAGGCCTGCTATGATCAAATATATCCATAAACTTATTACGCAACTTAGGATTCCCATAACATGTTCCCATAAGAAATGCTTGTTCCAATCTTACAGTCAATTCAGATCTAACAAATGAGGAGTTACTATATATTTCAACGACTAGATTTAGATAATCCTCAATTAAAGTCTTGTCTTCTAGAGATTCATAGCATAACATCTTTAGTAGTATTCTACCCTGTTCCTCCATAGTTGGATATGGTTCAACTTTATCAATTACCCATTGTTTTGCCATTTCGAAAATGGAGCGTGAAAGTTCAATGTCTTTTGACTTTTCTATTAAGTGTGAGAGAGATGTAAGAAAGGCTTGTCTTGATTCAGTCAGCTCTGAAATTCGAGAATTCACTAATTGTAACGACATAATCAAGATATTAACAGGTGAATCTGGATTTTGGACATTATTATTCGCAATATTACTTCCACTAGAAGTAGTATTTTGTATTGGATCATTTGTAAGTTTTTGAACAACTTGGATAATTCCAGGTAAGAAATTATCAATATTTTTTGGCATTGAATGGCCCACAGCTTTCAATAACATCATCACGCTATATAAATTATTCAAATTTTGAAGTCCATCTTGGATCGTTGTATGGATCATTTTAATAAAGCTATCAACATCTGTTTCTTGTTTTATTACAGGTTGCGGCTCTGGTGATGATTCAACTGGCTCAACTGGGAACATACTTGCATATACTTTGTAGATTTTAACTAGAACTGGATGAAGACATTTTTGAATGCGTGGATTATTGCTTTTAATACTACGTTCAAGTAATTCTCTTAAGTTGTCAATGTTTGTGATGCACCAATCAGTCTGTTTCCGATCCAAAATTACATCAATAACGTCCAAACTATTGCAAATACTGTCAAGAGTATTATCTGTAACGTCAGCTTTAAGAGTACGATCAAAAATATTCAACTTCACATTAACTTCTGGCCAGAATTCGGGTTGTAAAAACTCTTTTGTTAAATCAAGAGCTCTTCGAGTTAATCCAATTTTAATGACCGACTCACTAGAAGTACACACAAATCGAACAAGATAATTGACAACGTTCTCCCTCAAACTGAGATTTAAAATGTATCTAGAATTTTGGTCCGATATAACTCCACGCAATTCTCCACCATGTTCTATTAGTTGTCTTTTACGCGGAGAAAACTCTGTTTCGGCTTCAAATCTTCGTTTTTCAGGTGTTGTTGCGACGGGAGTTGAAGCAGCGCTATTAGTGTAATGATCTTGTGAACGATATTCTGATATTCTACGTCTTTCCCATTTCAGAATCAATTCAGAAAGATCTATTGTCAAGAGTCGAGTTTCTGCAGTTGCACTCTGAAGTAATCCTAATCGTGTTAAAGTATTCGCTATTTGGGGCATAAAATGCTCTCGATACTCATAAAATAAATCCGGGTGACGTACAAGCATTTGATAAACATTAACTAATTGGGAAACACTATGACCATCCTCTAAAAGAACTTTCTTAGTATAATGAATCCAAGTAGGAGGTGGTGATTTCTTGTTTTTATCTTTCTTTTCATCGATTGGCGGTGGCGGAATTCTATATCTTGGAACAACCGGCGCAAGAATATCCAATGCTTGCTTTACCAATGTCCTTGCCTCGGGTTGGTGAGCGCGTAACAATGCAGCATAGGATTGGAACGTTATTTTAAAACTTATAGAATCAAATTCAGCACAAATATGAGCTAAAAAAACAAAAGCAGCTTGCTTTGCTGTAATATCATCAACTTTCGACCAATTCCAACCAAATTTTGCAAGATAGCTTCGTGTAGTTATAATATGTGGAACTTTTTGTACAAGAAGAGTTGAAAATTGAAGTACTTCAATCCGTAACGAGTCTTCAATCTCATCATGCGTATCAGCCAAATAATGCCATAAATTCTGTATTTTATCCATCTGTTTAGTTCCAATGATTTGTTCATATTGTCCTTTGTAAAAGGCATATAAAAGCATAGGAGTAATAATTATTCTTAAAGATTGTTTTTTGATGCACTGTGATATGAACGGATCATCAAACGTATCCAAAAATTTATCCAGAATGATTCTTTTTTGTTCCGCAGTATATTTCATTGCAACTTCCTCTTGGTAAAACTTTTTCAAAAATGTGTAATCGATTAAACTACTATGAGAGAAGATTGTAACCAGATCAAATAAAAGGTCGTAATCATCTGGCTTTTCTTTCAAATAACTAATAAAAATCTCAACCAAATATTTAGATTCGCGGGTTTGATCTAAACTTAGAGTATCTTCATTTTTCAATCGCTCTAAACGACCTTGATCATTCCAAGCAAGTTTTAAACAATTCAAAATAGTTTCAGAAGAAGGTTCAATTAACCACTTTGGATGATACTTTACTATTTGACGAATAATCAAAATTCTTTGAAATTTAGCCTCATCTGGACTACTTTGATCTAAATTATTTTGATCTTGAATACTTGAAGTCCTATTTATTAACTTAACGGGATCTTCCATTATGACTTGTCGAAGTTTAGATGCCTCTTCTGCTCCAAGCAGATTAACAAATAATCTACTATATTTTCTGTCACCTATCTTGTCATAAAAATACTCAATTGCCTCCGATGAATATCTATTCAAAAATTTAATAAGAGGCAATCTAAAAGGACTAGATTTTGAGCGACGTAATTGTTCTTCCAAATTTAAAACAATGGGAACCAGATCTCCCAAAAAAATATGAGCGGCTGATGGCAAAAGATGAAATACATTCAAGATAGCAACAATTATCTTAATGGATTCAACCTCAATTAAAGGTTTCCCAGCAGCTTCTTGTAAAACAGTAGGTTCCGCCCATTGAATAAGATGATCGAGAAGCTTCTTACCGATTTCTACTTTAAAATAATTGGTAAGCAATTCCAAAAGTCTAGCTAGACCATCAAGTCCTTGAACAGTCAATTTTTTGTGATCGGACAAATTTACTAAAATAGGTCGTAGACCTGCTTGAAGTAAATCTTTTGGCAATTTATGTTGTTGTTGAAGAACTTGCTGAAGTCCCTTATTTGCTACATCAACAACTTCAGGTGCTCTCGAGTATAATGACTTAAAAAAAACGGTTGTAATTCGAGATCGGGTATTAACAGCAGTATTCTGTGGGAAAGTTTCTGAACGTGCCATAGCTTTTGATAATAATTTAATACAGACGATCCGTAAGTTTATTGCAGACGCCGAATTTTTGAATTGTGTAGTTCTACTAACCAAATTTTGATCTTCGGCATCAGCTAACTGAAGGGCTTCGTTAAGTAACCTTACTAATTCTTCATTCTGATGGAAATCTAAAAACGGAGGATCCAATGATAAACAAAATGTAATAGCATCAATATGTCCTATTTGCATTGAAGGTGGAAGAGCTCGAAGTGGTTTTCCAAAAATAGGATTAAGTAATTCATCTCTCGCTTTAGAAAGTAAAACGGTCACATCTTTCTTCGTTAATTCAGCTAAAAGATAAAATGCTGTTTGTACAGTTTCTCTAACTGTAGCATTTGCGTTTGAAAGTTCAGAAACTAAGAGAGTAATAAGCCTGTCAAATTTTTGTCTATCAGGCGATTCTTGAGGAATGTCTGACATCTGATTATCATCTCTATCAACAAGTTGTTCTGTTCGATTGCAAACCTTAAGAACATGCAATAAAATGTCCGCCGCGTTATCAACATAGCCAGCCGCGAATTCAGACGACATGTCTTTTAAAATAAATAGCAAAGATTTAACGAATTCAAGTTGATGGTCCATCATCCATCGAGTTCCCATGTCAATTTGTGAACTAAGAACTGATATACCCATACAGCCTCCACTTTTACGATACCATTCTTGTTTATAACAGCAAGAACAAAAACGTGATGCCAAAACGTGAAACATAGGGAAATAATATATTACTTCCTTTGTTCCTGTAACCAATATACATGTTTCGTATATTATCTTCAAAGCTGACGCAGCAAGTTCGCGGAGTTTGCTATTTTCAGATGTCATAACTTCTACCAAAGCATCCACCATAATTTTATTCTCTAAGTTGTATTTTTTCTCATAATTATGGAAATCAATTTTTTTCTCTCTAGTATTACGGAAATCAATAGCTTCACCAACCTCTAATAAAGCAAAATGTTTACAAATATCTTGTAAGAAAGGCCAAGCTTGATCTTTAAGTTCAGGTATAGACGAAGCAACAAATAATGCACAAATCGCATTCTGCAATGTATCTTCTTGTAAATTCTTTCTTCTCAAAATTTGTTTGTGTCCCTCTTTTTTAACTTTTTTCGATATTGCTGATTGATTTTCACTATTAGGTAAGTCAACATCCATATTGTCATTGTCAGTAAGACTTGCTGACAATTTACTATTTAGCAATTCTATATTTTCTCCCATTACATTCGGCAAAAACTCTTGATGAAGTCTTTCTGTAATACAAGCAGCCAAACCTTCATCCCCTTCGTTCAAATCGAATAAAAGTGGAATAGTAGCAACTAAAAATTTATAAGCGTGCTTTCTATAAAAAGTAGAGACATTTGAATCTTGCAATGTTCTTATAGATAACGATAAACATTCATCCAAAGAAAATGAATGTGACGTCAATGAAGGATCAAAATAAATTTGAAGATCTAGACCGCTTAATGAAGGTATATTTGTTTCAAGTTGTGGCGGATCCTTGAGCATACGACGATTTCGACCTCCCAATTTACCTAATATCCTAGTCGTCACAAGACTATGAGATTGATTATACGGAGATGGTTTAAGATGTTTCCACAAGGCGTGCATCAAGTCATTAATAACGGGTGCCATTATAGGATCCAAAAACTCTGGCGTCAAATTGTCGATGCAAAGTTCCAAAGTTCTCAGGCCTTGTGTAACTAATTCTGTACCAGCTTGTAACGCCAAGACAAGAGGCTTCATCAGGAAACTTAGATAAGGTAAAAGTACACTGAGACGAACAGGAACCGTAAGACATAATTCAACAAATAAATCACGCATGCGCTGCTTGTTTGTTAATGAAAGGAGGGTATTCAATCCTTCTAAAAGCACTTGTAATAATGGTAAAACTTCTTTATATAACATTTCAAATCTACCACCACCAATACTTCTGAAAAGAATCCTAAGCAACATAAAATAATTGAATGGCTCTTTGGCCTTTGCTGATAATTTCATTGACGAAGTAATAATGTTAGCAAGGTGTGGGTGAAGAACCATTTCATTTTGATGTGGAAATGCGGTAACAGACATAAACGCCAATTTGAATAAACGAAGCATTATAGAAGAATATAATGTATCCTGTCCTCCTAGTTTATCTAATCTATCTACAAGAAATCGTAATAGAATTCCGGCAAAATTTTGAGAAATTACTTCATTAGTTGCCAAAAATAATTGTGGAATTTGTAATAATGAAGGGTTTTGTAGTATTTTATCAAAAAAGAGACCCATTTGCGATGCAAATATTTCTTGGAAAATTGCAGGATCTATAAAGAAAAACGCACTACTAAAATGCTCCAACGCATCTTTTTCAAGCTTCGAAAATGGTCCAATTCTACTTGAACTTTCTAAAGATAATAATTTCTCGGTAAGTTTTATTTGAGATCTTTCTAAATTATCTACATTAAAATAATCAAAACAGCAAACACCATCTCGGAATAGACGAACAAAAATATCTATTTGTTCTTGAGTAAAACCACGTGCAACAGAATTATACAGCTGGGGATTTATAGAATTTACGTTAGAATTATCTGGTTGTGGTAGTGGCGGATTGGTTTGTTTCAATCCAATTATAATTGGTTTAAGGCATGATACAAGATTTCTGAATAAAAATCGTCCCTCTAAATAACAAACAATAAATAATTTAGTATAAACACTGATAGAAATTACGAAATACCGAAAATACCATTTATTATATCCTGCTGCAGTTCATTAGGTGAAGCTGTATGGATAGGCCGTGCTTGTTCAAAGTCGAAATAATCAGTTGATTGTTCTGCCGAATTATCTTCATTAAATTCTGTACTTTTCTTTTTCTGATGGTGACGTTGATAATCCACAAAAAGAAGATTCAATGTTGTAAATTTAGTGGCAAAAGTATCCAATATTTTTATTAACAATTCTCTTGCTATTATAAAGAATGCAACTTGTTAATTCGCGCTTTAATGAAATACTGATAAAATCACCTGACGTACCTTCGTCTTTGTCATCTCTTTTAGGAATATTTACAATACATTCAGTTAGGTTTAACAGTAATTTTGAACACATTGTTTGAATACCGGCAGCCAACGTCGGATCGTGAAGATTGCGCGAATACATATATACTGTTTTGGAAAGTTGTGTAGGAGTAAGCTTGTTTCGTACATGATGAACTAAATCTGCTAGCATACTATATGCCATTGGCCTACATTAAAGAAATATTTTAAGTTATAATAAACTATTTAGAAACTGAAATTACGAAAAGATAAATAGTCACGTGCCTTAAAGTATCATGAGACGTAACGCTAGTACCAACCAATACTTTCTCATCGAGGAGAATATCGATTTTGTTAATAAAAGTATTTCGAATGTCAGTCGACAGAATATGTCTGGTTGCAACCAATAAATCCTATTCGACAAGAAATAAGTAAAATTTTTTAATAATGTGCACGTGAATTTCACGTGAAAACATAAAACACGTGATATTCGCAAACCTTTCTAGTTGCTGAAGCTTCGGGGGGACAATCTTGCAGAAGTCGAATAACGAAATCCGGTATCCTATTTTGATATTCAGACAGCGAATCCGGATAAGCTCGTAAAAAATATGCTAGGAACGACATTGTCTATTCAAGACAAGTAATAAATACGTTAGATATTCTCAATAATGCATCGACTCGCATATTACATATAAAACTTTACTTTGACTTGAGCAACTATGAATTCTGTATATTTTACACGGTCCCTGATTCCCGGAGCAACCCCAACAAAAATTTCGCCTCTGGAATTAGCTGCTTCGTGAGCTTCTGCTTGTGGACGAGCTTGAAGTCCTAACGTCTGATATATTTATAATATCCAATAATTTTTTTCAATAACGGTTAATCGCTTGTAATGAATTGTTAGCATTCAAATTACCTTTATGATAAGCGGAACAAAACTTTTTATACTATCATTTACAAATTCACGGCGTGATTGGAAAAGTAAAACTACAATAATAGGACATTCTGTCAAGACTTTAAAACTGTGTAAACTCTTCGCTAAGACTTTGTTTGGCGTTGCTTCATTAGTTGTTACGTCGGATACAGGTGATGTAGGCCTCGGAGAAGGTGGTACTATTGTTTGAATTGGCTGATTGACGCGTAAATATGATAAGAGAAGAGTCTTAATAATACACACATTATGCTTAAAGAAAATTCGATACCATATCAAATACTCACAGTGCTAGCACCAGGCGTTGCAGAAGATCCGGATGAATCAAAGGCATCCTTTACCGTTTGTTCCATATTCAAATACATTTCTCTAACTATGTCTAAAAAAGGCTGGACTTGATCCTCCAAAAGTAGTTTATAACTTTTATACAATTCAATAATAATTTTTAAACATATAACAGCGTTATCTTCATTTTCTACTTTTAACAAGCCCATTAAAAGTTGTAATAGTTCAGTTGCGTATGGCTTAAGCGCTTCATTCTGCGGCAATCGATAAAGCACTTCCAAGAGAAGATTTCTCAGCTTCTGCAAAAAGCAAAATAAATGTTTTAGTTGAAACACAATAGCCTAATATCCGTAAAAAAAAACTTACTTGCTCTTCGGAATTGCTGTGAAAGACTGGCTGTTCATTTTCAAGTATTTTTTTCAAAACTGGTATCAAAACTTCTAGGAAATGGTTATAGTCGGCATTTTGATATGCTTCAATAGAATCCCGCAAATTAATTGAAATTGTTAATTTTGTTCTAGTTGCTTCAGTAAAGTGAAAACAAAATAAAAAGTATTATTAATAAGTTGAAATCATGTAAATTAGAAAGCAAGTGAAAAAGAATACACGTACAAATGTTAGGATCGGCTAACCTAGTAGCAAATATTTCAGGAGAAGAATACTCAGAACCCGCCATTTTGACGGAAATTTTTTATAAATTAAAAAAGTAGGAAAAATGACAAAAGGAAATAAGACTGCAGTAAAATAGCGGAAGAAATCGTATCTGAATCGGCGTAAAAATTTCAAGAATATAACGTTCCTATAAGTATAATGGAACAGCGAAGCTGTTCAGCAAGAAAATTAAAAAAATTCTCGATGAAAAGTTTACAGCTTCCATTGTTAAAAGTGGTGTCTTTATATACCTGTGAACGGAGTTGAATTCAAAGTGGGGGATAAGGTCAGAAATTCACGGAAACGTCACCATTTTGTATTGCCAAAAAAAGTAAGCTTATTAAAATGCGTCACCTAATCGGCCAATGAGATTCGATCTTCCGTAATGACGTAGTTAGTTATCAGCCAATAATATTTCTCCCAGATCTTATTTTTCGATCGATTCGTGTTGCACAACAAGTCATATGTATTGTATAACATAAAAAATGATAAAATTTCTACGATGTTAATCGTCATACACCATATTAATTATAGCTGATAGTAATAAAATAAATAATTATTAAAGGACTTTAAAAAAAATATTTATTACGTACTCAAGTGAAAAACTTTAAAATTTAATACAGTATATAAATCAATGTATTTTATATTAAAGTTATATAATTAAAAAATTATCAATTGACATATATTGTTATTTTTCTATATATATAGTTATATCCTGCATAATCACAACTTTCTTATAATAATTCCAAATTATTAAAACTTATTAATTACCTTTCCTAAGTTTTCTTTAATTATATCATATATAATTTTTATAATTACACCATTTTTTAGTCCTAAAGAATGTGAGTATATAGAAAAATAACTGTATTAATAAATTTATAAAAAATATTATTACAATTACTATCCCTTAATTTATAGAACTTTGCAGATATATTTATCTGCTAAAATTATTTATAATCTAAAAATTTTAAACTATAATGAATGATATATTTTTAGATGCTCTAATTTCAGACTTTATGTTTATTTTTACCTAAATAATTAATTATAAATGAAGTTTATTTTAAGCTTATATATATATATCCTGGTAATTTTTTGGTTAAAATATAATTTATAAAGGACCCTAGATATCTAATATAAAGATCATAATGACTTTTGGCCAAAAACACCCCTTTTTGCTAAAACTCAAAAAATCATTTTTTGAAAATATCTTAGCATTCAGTAATTCAATTTTGATGAACTTCTTTTTATTTTGTAACTCTCATTTAGCTCTACAATTTAAAAAAATGTTCATTAAAATTGGATTACTGGATGTTAAGATATTTACAAAAATGATTTTTTAAACTTTTAAAAAATGGGTAATTTGTCAAAAATGTGATTTATGACCTGTTTTAAATATATCTGGAATTCTATTTATAATTTATAATATGTAATAATTATATAATTTTTAAGAAAATTTCTTAATGTACAGTACACTAGTATTTGAAATACATATCACGTAATTTGATAAAAAAATTTTGTAAAAAAAAATCTAATAAATAAATTTTTAAAAGAAATGTATATTAGGTGTATTTTAGTCTGTTCTGCAAGTTTACTTAGTATATCATAGATGATTTTGAATGTTATTTTTGAGTTATTTAACAATCTTTTTTTTACTTTTTTTTTCGTTAAATTTTAACATTAAATGATCAGCATAAAAATTTACTTTTTTTTGAAAATTGTATTCAAACACATAATGTACAAATAGAAATTGTCAATTTATAAACAATTATATAATATTGATTTTACTAGAATGCTATTAGATATTACCTAAGGGAAAAGGAGTAACTAAAGATTTTAGATTACATATAATACTATATAGGAATTATATATGTAATATATCTTACCTAGAGGAGAAAAGTAAGCTTTTTTATTAAAGTGATATTAGGTAATATCTGATAGTATTCTTATTATTTAAATTATTTTATTATAATAAATTAAATGGTATTAATCTCTTTTCTTATATCAGATATACATTAGTTGAGAAAGGATTCCTGAATAAATAAAGCTTAATCTTTGAAAGTTCATATGATTTTAGATAAACTAAGTTTGTAAGATTATTTTTAATATATTATTAATACTTAGTTTAAGCTAGTTAAAAGATTTATATATTATATTAGTGAAATCAAAAATACTCAAAATATAATGGCAATTCCAGTGTTTTTAGCTTTTTATTCTTCTAATTTCAAATTATACAAATTTAAAAAAAATTAATAAGATTTATAATTTATATTTAAAAATAAGTTTATCAAATATTTAAAAAAAAAGGAATATATTATATTAAATGTAATAATTTGCTCTTGATTGGCTAATAATTTATTAAAACATATGGTTGATTTGTCCACCTTTAATTAAAATATTGATTTTGTTACATTTTTATTATACAAAATATTATATAATTTACAGTAAATTAGGATGAATATTAAAAAATTTTGTTTAATATTATTATACTATAATTTAGTAATATTTCTTTTAAATTAATATAATTCTTAGATATAGACCAGATTAAGAGTCTTCTAAAGAGCCTAAATTTATAAAAAACGGATCAGTGGATCTCAAAATATTTGCATTTAAACATATTAAAAAGTTTATACCTTAACTTTAAATGTAAATATCTCCAGATCTAATAATTTGATTGGTAAGCTCTTTTTTTGTCTATAAAGTTCAGAATAAGAACTTTTTAATGAACCTAAAATTATAAAAAACGGATCAGTAAATCTTGATATATTTGCATCTAAAGATGGTAATACAAACTTTAACATAAAATAATTGTTTTTATTATTTGAAAATATCTATTATTATCTGAAGTGTAGCAGAGGATATTAACAGTTAGATACATTGTAATGCAAGGTATGTCTGTCTGCACATATAATTAACTAATAAAATATATTGTTGATTATTATCACATGATCAGATTTTTCAGTAACACACCTGATGCATGATTTTAAATGAATGCTTCAAACATTACAACATATCTTATTATCTAATAATAATTATAATATCATCTTTTATATGTTATTTTTAATTATTATATTTATATAACATTTATAATTACTAAAACTATATATTTTATTAAAATATACTTACTTTTTAATATATATGTTAAAAATTCTATATATATAAGAAATGAATGTTTTATTAATAAAATAAAACCCTAGATATCTAATATAAAGATCATAACTGACTTTTAGCCAAAAATACCACTTTTTACTAAAACTAAAAAAATCATTTTTTGTAAATATTTCAGCATCCAGTGATTTAATTTTGTTGAACTTTTTTTTATTTTATAACCCTCATTTAGCTTTACAATTTAAAAAAAGTTCATCAAATTGAATCACTGAATGCTGAGATATTTACCAAAAATGATTTTTTGAGCTCTTAAAAATGGGCCAATTTGCTAAAAGTGTGACACTATATACTTTTTTCCATTGTTCACTTGATCAAAAATTTTTATGAAGAAAATAAATGAAAAGTATGAGAATTTTTGCTTTTTAGTTAACAAAAGACTTTTTGAAATACTCTAAAGTCTCCATTATAGTCTGTGAATTTCATCCAGACTCTTACAATTTACTATTAGAAATGTTATACTAAGTTTTAAGATTTACTAAAAATATTATAAAAAGGCAGTTTTGTACAAATATTTTTCTAGTCTTTTTGAAAGGTTAAAAAGTAGTGCATTCAGTTTCTATATCTTGCTTTAAAGACTAATTATCCAAATAGTTCACAAGCTTATACTTGTTGTCAAAATTCATGAATTATGGCAATTTTGGCATTTCAGCTATACCGTAATTAATTTGACAAAATCTGTAAATTTTCTGTAATGCTGTAAATAGGTTTATAATGCTGGTATTGCCAGTAATACCAGCCAAATTTTATTGTGTATATTATATAATATTACACAAAATTCCAAAAAAGGAAATTTTACTTCCCAACAAAAATGAAGAATTGAGTTACATAATATTTATACCATATTTCAAAAAGGAAATTTTTGTAAAGATCATTTAACTCTAGCTGAACTTAATGCTTTAATAAATTTTTATGGTTTTTATGATTAGCAATGCGGCATGTGCTGTAACCGTGGTAAAATCTGTAATTAATTTCGATGACACTTATATACAAGCTGAATTTTTATTTTTGAAAAAAGTCTTCATCACGTGATATTTACAAGTTAAAAAAATATGTGTGTGTTTTGAGCCTCAAATTTTTATGTTTTCTTAAGTTGAGATGTATGTTTAATATTTTATTACCCAGATTTTTTTTCGTTATATAGCAAGTTTTTTGAATTTTATGCTTTTATTTTTTGTTTTTATTTTTCTTGATCACTTTTTTTAGTGTAATTTATTTTCTTTGAAAAATGGGGGGATACTAAAAAATTTGATCATCATGAAGGCTTGGTATTGCATTTCAAAATTGATTATTATTCAGATGATAAGGGATGACAAATTAGATATCACAGTTTTTGTAGTATATCGATCAAGATGATCACATGTTAGAATTGATTTATCTAAGTAAATTATAAGTTAATGGATTATTCAGAATGAGATAGATGTTCTCCATTTAGGGATCATTCGTAATGAGATGGGTGTCTTTCAGAAATTGCATAACACTAAAAAGTTCTTCTGTTAGTTGAACTGTATGATACTAAAAAGTTTTCAAAAACTTGCGTGAAGTAAGTTTATTATTCATGGTAGAGGTAGGCTCCGGTCATCCGTTCAATCCGTTATTTCATCCGATCACGTGATGTCGATCACGGATATGCAGATCATTTCCTTTTTGGGCGATACCCACCCGTTAAAAAAATATTTTTTCTAAAAACGGAAATACCGCTTTTGGAAATTTGTGTAACATTTGACCCAAAAAAGGAAACGATCGGCAAAAATCACGTGATTTGACCGGATGACCGGATTGACGTTTTTCACCGGAGCCTACCTCTAATTCATGGTATATAGTCAAATAGGGAAAATTGAATTTTATTTATTTTTTAATAGTACTAATAGTTTACTGTTAGAAATATTTACTGATACTTAACATGAGTATATTTTTTGCAGATAACATATAGTCTTAATTTGAAATATAGTTAGGGGAAGTAACTATAATTACTAATATAAAAACAGTTGGGTTTAATCTTAGCTTTTCTTTATATATATTTTTCAGAAGACTATTTGTTCTTGTATTTTTTAGTTTTGCACTTATTGACAGTTCTAGAATTATATCTTGATATTTCTCTAATTAACTTGCAGCATTAAATTAATAAAATTCAAGCTCCATCATGCTATATTTACTTAAAAGTGTAACTTATAACCTGCTTTAGAAATGTCTAGAGTCCTAGTAAAATGGAATTTAACATTTCTTTTACATTTAATAATTTAAGTTTTACAAATATAAATTTTTGTTTAACTTATTATTTAGTCAGTCAAATAATTATCAATTATAACGAAAATTGTGAAAATCAATTCAATAACTCTTTTTAATGCAGAGTGAACAAATTAGTCTATATAAATATAATAAATAAAAAAATATATTAAAACTAACTATAAGTCAGTGTGTAAAATCTAAACCAAAAGTTATGTGCACAATATGCACATTTTTGTGATGTTAAATGTACATATTTTTGTGACGTTAGATGTGCACAAAAATTTTTTAATGTACACAAATTTTTTATACTATATATATATTTAATATGTTAAAAGAAGTAAAAAACATATGTAAAAAGGTAAAAAGAAAGATTGGAAATATTATTATAAAAATTTCTATGTGCAAAATGTGTACATTTTTGATGACATCATATATGTATAAAAATTTTCAATGTGCACATGTGCACATTGTGCACATAGATTTTACACACTGCAATATGTTTAAATCTAATATTATTAATTATCAAACCATTTATCATAATAGAAATTACTCACACTATATGTACTATCAAACTAATATATACTTCTAAAATTCTTCAATATATATTTAAAATAAACTTTGAAATATTTTTTGTTTTACTAGGAAATGGTAAGACTGAAATGAAAAAAAAATTATAAAAAAATTTTTATCTTGTTTATCTAATATATTAAAAATTTATTTTTATCTGATAATACAAAATTTTAATGATATAATACATGCAAATAGTCAGATATCATTACATTACATTATTTAATATAGTTCTTCAAAATATTGCTTTACTCTAAACAATAAATTCTTTGAATAAAAAAAGATATTTTTTTTAAAAATAATATAGAATACCAAATATTTATACATATGTGCCAATTTTTGAAATTAGCTAAATTAAGATTTTTATATTTTAACAAGATTAACTTTATATTAAATATATGTTACATATTTATATAACTCAGATTTAATAAAAAATAAAAAAAATTTTTTAATCAATATTCAAAAGCAACGGTAATAACCACTTTTTTTTTCCTATCACTGCCCATCACTTTTCCATCATTTTTCTATTCACTTTTATTAAATGTGACAAAAAAGTTTATAAGCATATATAGCAGTTATTTTTAAGTGGTAAGTAAAAGAAAAAACTTAATATTTTATATACATAGAAAAAATATATTTTTTCATAATTATTAGCTTTAATTTATTGTTGTTTCTTTATAAAAAATACATGCAAATAAAAATAATTATGACATAAAATAGTTGTAAAATGAATAATAAGATATTTTTTTTTTTTCAAAATAACTAATTATATATTT
>QZLH01000409.1:64163-77006 GCA_003833135.1 Oehlia diaphana | reverse complement strand
GATTTCCATTTTAAGATGCTGATCCCCCATCTTTGGTATTGATTTGCTGATTATATAAATACATTTCGAATCAAGCTTTTCTATTTTAGTACGATCGGCAACCAACAAATCTTTTAGTATTTTAATTAACTAGGGTGGCGTCAGGAATCAAGTTGGCACGGTCTTTAATATTTTTTCAGTGAGTTATGTATTTATGTTTTTGTTTGTAATAATGTAGAATATATTAAGAAAAAGAACCTGTTTGTGGATTTTTTTTCACTTTATTATCAATTTTCTCATCCGCTTTTAAGTATCTTTTATATTAAATTTGTCAGCAACATTTTCCTTTCCAACAAATTCATTAACATTAAGTTTGATAATTTTAAATAAATCATCATCATCTTGTACTTGTCTTATAACGTAACCAATGAAAAAAAAATAGAAATTGAACTAATCGTCAAATGATCACCTAATAATCAGTTAATTAACCGATTAATTAATCGATTGTTATTCGATTATAGTAGCTGGCTAATCGATTATTAATCGGTTAAGGTTTTTCGGTCGGTTCCAACCTTTAGTCTGGCGATACTCACTTCCCATTACAAGAGATAAGAATTTGGGTCTAGTGAGACTTATTGTTTTGCATATGTAGGATTTTTTTTGTGCGGATTTAGGTGTTTGAGATTTACTTGTTTGTCTACGCATTTTATTTTAATTGAGGATAGAACATCACAATTAAATAGTTTGCTAATATCTAAGATATTTTTTAGATTGTTATGGTGTAGTTGCTTTGAATTTTTACATAGGTTATTATTGTTAGATGATTCTTTCATCATATTTGTAATTTCACAAATGTACTGTACATAGTGTTTGATAAAAAAAAAGGCGTCATTAAACTTACTAGTAAATAAATAAATTTAATTACAATTTACTAATCCATTGATAATCTCTTTACAAAAGAAAAAAATTTTTTCTGGATAAAAAATTAAGACAAGATTTTATCTTTATTTTTTTTTAAAAAAAATACACTTTCATATACGTCGTATTTCTATACTTTACAACACTAAATCAAACTAACCTAAACTAAACAAACACTTGCTAACCATCTTACAAAAACAAAAAAATTGGTCTACAAACAGTTACCGATCTATCTAAACTCCCCACGGGAGGGTGCCAGATTACTCCTTTTGCCCAGTATCAATCTTCTCTAGCAGTTTTATACATCCCTTGATGCAAATCCACTCCTACCTTTAGTAACTGCCCTAGCAAGCGAAGATGCCAGCTGTACTTTGGAATCCTTCCAAGGCTTCATCCAGAAAAATCTTCTTCCCCATAGTTTGTACGCTCGCTGGTTTTTAAGGTTTACCACCAACCTATCTATCCACTTTCTTCAGTTTTTGAGGCTCGCCGGCAACTATTCCAAAAACCTGAAGCTAAATCCAATACTCTAAACCACAACCAGGAACTTAACTTTACTGTATATCTCGAAAATTTTTTACGTGAGATCATGTGACTTGAGATTATAGCTGCCCAATCCAAATGCATCATGTGAATTGCTGCGGTTGCAAAATCGGTTAAATTTTTGCTTGAAATTTTTACCACATCAAATTACCTTAATCCTCAAAAATCTACCATTACCAATTTAAGGTTCCAATTGCGTGTTTCACTTCAAAAGGTAAGTTTCTTTGTATTTCCTGCTCCTATGTTATCGCTTCACATTTTTAGGATAACACCTCACCCTACTTGGCCCTTTTTTGGGTCGTCACTATTGTCGACAAAAAGAAATAACTTTTTGGGCGAAAAATTTGAAAAATACTATTCGAAGTCCCTAAAACTTATATTCTTCAGTTCGCAAAGGAGTGAATAATCAGTTGGTAATGTTGAAATCCCACTTTTCCTATACACTTTATGAACTCTTCCACCTTTTTTCCATCCTAACATTTTTGAATATGGCGGAAAGAGTTCTAATTCTGCTTATAATTATAGTGAAAAGAAAGGAAGTTTTGTAGATGTTTTTTTATAAATTAAATATACAGTATAATTGGTATTAACTTAATAATATATAAAATAGATCAAAATTTTGTACTTTAAGCAATATTTCCCATATAATAAGAAAAAATTATAAAGTTTGTACTGATTAAAAAAAAATTTATGAGAGATTTCTGCTTAAAAAAAAAAAAAAAAAACAGCTAATGTTTTAAAATATATAGTATTAAGTATAGATTTTAATAAATAAAACGTATTTTATAGATATGAATAAAAGTAATATTTGAAATCTGAAAGGGAAAAGAGAAAGCGCGTTACTGATTTATTTATTCTCTCTCCACTTTCTGAGCTAAAAAATAAAAACACAGAAATTAAGCCCCATCACAAATCACGTGATAGTGAAGTTTTTATTTCAAAGTTTTCCTATTATTGAATGTTTAATTCATTGTAAAAATCAAAACATTTTGAATGATACTTATGAAAAATAATTTGATTAATAATAATACATTATGACTAATAATAACTGAATACAATTAATAGAAATAATATAATTTAAGGCCAAGTAAATAAAATTATTCGTTTCTCATGACCGGGCGGGTCATGTAAATGTTACAAAAAAAAAAAAAAAAAATTATTTAATTTAGTCATGTGATTTTGGTTTTGACCAATCATAATCATAAAAAAATAAAATTTTTTTCCACCCGGTGACCCGGGCAAAAAATTTATTAAATCAACCAATCATCTTCTAGGAATCGGCTAAATTTTTTTAATTTTTTTGAAAAATAAATTTTTTTTCCGGGCGGCCGGGTCAAATTTAGCAATTTTTTTCATGAGAAACGAATAATTTTATTTCTTTGGCCTAACAGTAAACCAAATATAATATAATTAATATAAATAATATAAATATGATAAATAAGAATAGAAATTAGAGGAATAGATATAATGGATTTACGTCTTTCATATTGTTGGGATAATAACTTAATAAATAACTAACAGTCAAAACTCCAATTACCAATAGTGCCATAAAAAAAACAGGAATGATCGCCATCGAAAGGACCTCGGATTTTTTCTTGCTGCAAACTAGCTTCAACTTTCACAACAATATAGTACTGTTGATTGCCAAATTCAATGACTTTATCATCGCCATCACAAGTATGGTATTTTCCTTTCCCATCACCAGCTATGCGATAATGATTTGCATCTTCTACCCAAAATCTGCAAAGAACACCCAAAGTCTGTTTTATTGTGGCCTTATATGCTGTAAATAAAACAAAAAAGTCGAATTAGTATTAGAAAAGAGAATGGAGAAATACTGAATATGATAAACCTTGGCTTTTAAGAACAGATAAACACATGAAAAAGATAGTAAGACAGTAAAAGCTTTGAAGTTTCATATTGGTTTTAGATTTATGATGTTATGCTTTATTATGAAAAGAAAAATAATTTTTTGGTGGGGATGGCAAGATTATATATAACTCAAGAATCAAGGGGAGATTATCCCGAATTTTTTTTAATCTCATAAAAGCCATAAGTAAATTACTAATAGATAATGAAAATGACAATTCTTACCTACTTTATCTTCTTTTAAAAAAAATAATCTAAATATAAAAAAGAGATACGAAAACTCATTTATTAGAAATTTATAAGGCAATAAATTTCACAAACCATTGTAACGTACTGCAAATTTATAATAGGTAAGATGGTAGCCTATAATAGTTTACGGTACATTTGTTGTAATTATTACGGCAGAAAAAAAAGGAAAAAATGTCTACATTATTATAATTTAACGAGTGGCAAAATTATAATCCTGAAAGTTCAAAATCATGAAACTTCATTATCACTATTCGGGCCGAGGCTCACTCACTATCGGAATAGACTATTCCGATACTCATTATCCAGACAATCATAAAAAATTATAAAACTAGTGTAACCTGTTGTGTTGTAACAGGATAAATCAGCATTAATGAAATTTCCGGTATATATTTAAGAAATTAATTATTACAATGTTTATTTATAATTGAATTATGAGTAAGAAATGAAATTTATTAAATTTACCAATTAAATAAGATAAATTATTATAATGTTATTTTTTTTTATTATTAATTATTATAAGTATTATTTATATTAATTTATATTTAAAAAAAAATTTCTATAACAATAATTTTTAATTTAAATCAAATTTTTAAAGTTAGGGGTAGAGTATAGGGCAGTGACATTTATTACGTAATATTTTAGGGTGGGGTATTTTAACGTAAGATTTTAATAAATGGATGCTACGTAATGAATGTCACTGCCATAACGTTATTTCGCGTGTCTAATAAATATTATTATTTTCACGGCACAGTCGCGAAAATCATTGATATTCATGACTCCCCTTGAAATAACTATTACGTAATAAATGGATATTTATCACTGCCCTAACGTTATTTCGCGTGTCTCATAAATATCATGATTTTCACGGCGCAGTCGTGAAAATCATTGATATTCATACTCCCCCTGAAATATAATAAATGGATACCCTAACGTTATTATAATTTTCACGGCGCAGTCGTGAAAATCATGACTCCCATGAAATATCTATTACGAATTTTATTGTTAGGTATTATAGAAGTTGGTACTGTACAGAAAATTGGCAATATAAAAATCATTTCCTATGAGTTATTTTCATTAAGGTGAATTCTCAAATGTACTTATTCCAACTAAAAATCATATCAACCATATTTGTTTCAAATAAAAAAAATATATATATTATATTGCCGATCCAGAAAGAAATTATTAAAAAAGATCGGTGTGTTATTTGCCCTGAAGTTAATTTCCCGATTGGCTATTTCCCGAACTGGATCATTTCCTGAAACTCCAAAGATGAAATAAATAATCATGTACCTATACATAGGGATTGCACGTGATTTAAAACAAGATGTTTTAAAACAATTTAAATCAGTTTTTTATTGTTTTAAAACGTTTTTTATTTGTTTTAAACATTGGCATGATTATTGCGTAATTCTTGTGGTCCGTAAGCACTTTGAAAAAGTTACATAAACACCTCATTAGTTATTAATTTTATTGATCGATGATGAAATATAAGAAGATTTAAAATTAATAAATTAATATATATTATATAATTTTTTTTTTTTTTTTTTTTAAGAGTTAGCGCACATTTTATTTAACGAATAGTAGAGGATCACTAGTATCACTAAGCTATTACAAAATAAAATTCCCAACAAGGTCGGTCCGGCTATACTCTAATTATATATTATACTTAAATTTTTATTGCAAATATGTATAACGTAGTAAAGGCTGGTAAAATGCTTAATGTTTTAAAACGCCAAAATTGTTTTAAAACATACATATATAAGTTAATATAAATAAAAAGAATATTAATAAATTATAAAGGGAAAAAAAATTCAGTTTCAAAAAAAAAAACGGGCAGTTAAAAATTCACTTTCAGCTTTAAGAAAAATAGAAGAAGGAAAAAATTATTTGAATGTCAGTTTTAAAAAGACTGAAAAAAATATTACCATTGAAAAAAAAAAAATCAACCTAATAAAAAAACTTCGGTCCAAGAAGAAACCAAAAAAAAATAAATATAAAAAAATCAGTTTAAAAAGAAGACCAGAAAGGAGACTGAAAAAAAATAAATAATATTATTAAAAAAAAATTTTTACCTAAAAATAAAGACCAAAAAAGCTTTCTTTTTAAAATCTCCTTTCCCTTTCTGTCCTATGCTTGCGTTTCGGACAATAGGAAAGTTTATTGAAAGTCTATTCCTTATTAATCATAAGTTATATGGAAATTTGCAGAGGTAGTTATAACAAATTTATATACTTATCAGTTATATAACCTATTTAATTAATTTGATTCTTCTAACAACTATTTGGATTAAATTTAATTAGAAATTTTAAATGACTACTCCTAAACTTAATAAATTACTTCTAGAAAAGTCAATAAATATATAATACTCTGATGACTACAAAATCTTTGGATGAAATGTTTGTTTTTTCGAGAAGAAATCGTAAAATTTAAAATATTATATCACGGTTATGAACTTATACTCGATCAATTATGTAAAGGTTTTATAATGAACTTTGCTTGGCTTCTAAAATTTTCAAATGAAATGATTTTATACAGAAATTATAAAAATTTGAAAAAAAGAATGTAAAATTTAGAAAAAGTTATTTTAAATCGAGTTATGTTTAGGTATTTCATGAAAAAGCAATACGTTACTCAATCTCATGTGGATGACAATCAAATACGTGATCACTGATGATCCACATGACTCAAATGATTGGTCATTATCACTCATATGTTATTGGTTATTTCAAAATGACCAAATCAGTGCTTGTGAAATAATTGATTTGATACTTTATTTAACTAATAATTATATTTTAATTAAATATAATCCGTGAGAATATTAAGAAAGAAAAATCATGAAATAATTTGGGTTACTATTGAATACAAATATTCTAAAAAATACCAAAATGGATAATTAAATGACTTAAAATGATTGAAAATAAATATTATAAATGTGAGCTTTTTTTCTCACATTTATCAAAAAAAAAAAATTTATTACAATTTATTACATATTATTAAATTACAAAAAATTTTACTGTTATTAAATTTTCTAAAAAAAAAAATTTTTTACTTATTTTCGGGTCAACGTCAGAGAGGTTAGTAAGATGAATAAATTCTTTTGTAATATCGCCTGATTCCATATTTGTTATTATTTAATAATATTAAAGTTTACTCAAGAGTCAAGATGACTAAATTAAAATATATTCTTATTTTACTAAGAATAAAGATTAGCGTTGACATATCTTCGTTCCCTACAAACAGATGACGATAAACTTAAATACTGAAGACTATTATTACGCCTGGTATATTCTGTGCTGTGTAACACATTTTTTAATATTGTATACCATTACTATGTTAACTAACCTATATTTTGAATATCTCATTCTGGTAAAGAAAATGAAAATCAAGGTAATCATAATAATTAGTCAACACGTACATGAGTGCTTAACTTCTGTACCGTTGTCTGTCCGGTATTGACTAATCTAAAAATCTTTCTTTTAGTTATAGAAAACAGAGGATCTTCTGAAGACCTATATATTTTTGTAGATAATTCGAATTTCTTTATTGAAGCATCTAAATCTATCCGTCAAATGGAGGGTTTAGGCGAAAATTTTAAAATTTTTATTGATATTGGAAGACTTCTCCGTATCATTCAAAAAAATCGCAATCTGGGACATCCTCCAACTATCATTGGCTCTCGACCAATATATCTTGACTCACTATGGAATCGCATTAGGAAAGATGGATATGATATACATGTATATAATAAAGTTATTTATGAGAATGATACTAAAAGAGAAAAATGACCGATAATGCAATAGGATTTCACATAGATCAAATTATTTTCACAAAACTCTCGCAACAATAGCCATTATTTCAGGAGATTGTGATTATTTCCGCATTATTCAGGGTGCATTACAACGAAAATAGAATGGGCTTGGCATTCAGGTATAATCAAATTTTTATGGTTACGTCTCAAATCTGCTTCTAAAAACCTGTACTTTTTTTTATTAAATAGATGACAAAATTAATATATTTCCAGGAGTGCCATATCGTGTGAAAGACCGTTTCTTCATACAACTTTATACTGCTTGATAATTATTATAGAATTTTTTCGTGGTGTTATAGTCCTCCCTTCTTCTCTCCTTTCTTCGCTCTTTTCCTCCCTTCTCTTCCCTTCCTCCTTTTTTTTCCTCCTTCATTTTCCTCCTTTCAGTGGATTCCATTATTTTTAATTTTTTGTTCCCCAGCACTTGTCTGTCTTCGTCTGTTTCTTTGGCAGGGTTAGTACTTTGATATCCATTTTATTATAATTTTCAAGTGTAAAAGTTTATGCCATAGGAATTTTTATATCTGATTTATGGCTAACGCCCGAAGGAATGAAGGTTCTTCGGCTATCCGATGGTGATGACATACGAAATTGGGATAATGATGAAATAACTAACGGATTGCTATAATTTATTGAGATTGTTCGGATGATGGCACCGGTACCAACGAGGTATCTTATTTCTATATTTTCGCAATAGAGAAGGAATGCTACATGCACAACAGTGGATACAACAGAAGCATCCCGGTATTCGGGTTAAAGAAGAGGTAAGTTATTAAAAATTTAAAATACTTTAATTGTTAATATTGAAATCCCGTTTTACTTATTAATCTAAAAATAAACCCTATGTAGAATACGTGAATTAGGCCGGCGCAGCATAAATATTTGCAAAGGTATTTAGATAATTAGAAAAAATGTAGAAATTTTATTATTTATGTTTTAATACCGTTAAAAACAGCAAATTTTATATTTTCTTGATTTTTTAATCTTAAATATTTTATCCAAATGTAATATTTATAGAAAATTTAAAATTCCAGCTTACATTTTTTATATGACAAAAAAAAAAAAAAATTGGCAAATTTATGATAATTAGCAATGTTTAAGTATTTCGTTCAAATTTTCAAGATTTGTAATATTGATATCTAATACTTGCAAAATTTGATAGACTTATTTATATGGAAAAAAAAAAGATTTTATAAGAATTACATTAAAATACTTGATTTATTGCAAATGTTATAACATTATTTTTTAAACTTGTTTTATTTTTATCACAGGATTTATTTATTTCGTAGATTTATTTACGTTATAATAAAAGAGAATGTCTATTCTTAATTATTCGGCTACTTCTTGTATAGTAATTAAATATTTTGTGTCAAATTATCACCGTAATAAAATAAAAATTAATAGTGCAGAAGTTGTTGTGATTTACGTATAAAAACTATATTATAAAGTATCGTGAACGTCAATAATATCGATTATTTCACATTATATGAACATCAATAAAATCTTTTCCGTTTAAATATCCAAAATAATTTTTAGAAAAATTATTGGACTCGACCATCTTTTTTTTTGATAATATCAATTAAAAATGTTTTATCACTTAAAAACACTTTTGAAAAGATAAAAATCATAGTTTTTTTTTTTTTTACTTTTAACAATTCATTTGATTCGAATTAAAATAATTTAATTATATTCAAATTTTATATACAATTCTATAAAATCTATCACCAAATAAATAAATAATAAAAATGATTATGTAAAAAAATTTTTTTTTTTTAATCAAAATTTGCAAAAAAATCATGATTTTCAGACATTCTTAATAATGGATGAGCTTCAGTGTTGAAAACATAAGTATCTAATGATATCAAATCTGGTGGACTGAATAATAAATATAGATATTTCAATGTTTCTGCCAAAAAGAAACTTTTTAAAAAGATGAATGAAATTATGATTAGACAAGTCACATTCTCATTTCATAATATATGCAACAATTAAACAATAATTTAGTTAAAAAAAAAAGGACATATTACCTTTCCATACCGTTATTTTTAGCGGGCGGAATGGAATTCACGTCATGTAATCCTGAATAACCTGCAGGTGTCTTACACCATTTTTCTAGGGACTAATATTAATTGATGATGAATAAAGTTAAAATAATGCAAATTGTTTGTTTGATGATTGAGTCTAAATAATGCGAATGTTACATTACCTGCCAAATATCCCAACCTTGATCTTGATATTTCTTATCACCTGTTATTCTATATAAAATAAATAAACTCTCGATGGTTTCTAAAATTTAATAATAATTAGTAATCTTTAGGATTATTATAATTTAATTTCTATTTTATCACTCACCAGGTCTTAGTAAAGAATAACCTGGACTCAACCTATAAATCCCATCTGGTAAACGTTTGTGGGTCTCATTATTTGTTGTATTTTTTTCCTCTATAACTTTGAACCAAACTTCTTCCCCTCCGATTCCAGTACTTGTCATTCTATTCAAGAAATAACATGTTTCTGCTAATCTTTTTGCAGTTTCGAGGTCTTTTGGACGATTAAGAAATTTTGATCCTAGAGCTAATAATCCAGGAACAAAACATGACTATATTACGTTAAAAAAAAAATATTAATAGATTATAAAGAAAATGATACTAACGACTAATTCAATTAAAAAATATATATATAACAAAGATTACCAAATGGCCCATTTTCCCGATAAAATAACCGTTAATAGATAATTCTCCAAGAAATAATAATTCCGGACGGTCATTAATTGGGCTTTCTTTAATCAAATATTTGTACATACTTTCAACTGATTCGATATCTTTAAAAATTAAATCAAAGGTTTGATATAAACTTGATCATTTTTCGAATAATAATAACGAAAATAAATCACTTACACATCCTTCGATATTTATCAAGTGCATCTCCTACCAGTATAAATTCTTTGAGAAGATACTATTAAAATGAAAAATTAATTAATACGTTATAGGAACGACCGAACATCATATGATAGACTTGAAATACCTCATAAAAACTGTCTCCATTAGCTCCAAATGATACTGCATCTAGTATAAAAAATTACAAAAGAAAATTGAGTTAGTAATGTACACAAAGAGAAAAAAAAGGATAAAAAAAATATAGTCATAAAATAATTCTTTCTTACCGTTTATAAAATTTCCGGTCGCTAATGATATAAATAACAATGAATAAATGGATTTCAACTTAATTTTTAAAAGATTAATTTTGCTCTAACCTTGATCAATTTTTATAGGATACAATCCTGGAATTGTTTTATTTGCATTGGAAATAACTTTGGTAATATTATTAGCCTTTGTACGAAGAAAAATTTACAGTTATTATATTTTGTAATATAACAAACGAAGGAAAATTTAATAAAATCACTTAATAAATCACTTACTATAAAGAAAAATTCATTATCGCCCGTTAACTGTGATAATTTTGTAAATTCCAAACATAAAGTTCCTACTTCAGCCAATAGGCCACCTCCATAAGGAGGACGTTGAACCCTTATTTCTCTATAATTATTAATAAAATCAATATTAGCGTATTTTTAGTGATTAAATGTACAGTATATATAATTGAAATACTTACGGGTTCAAATGTACATTATTATAGGGTAATCCAGTATCATTATTAAATGCATATAGCAAAGCCTTTCCTAATTCCTTTGCTTTCTCTAGAAAAATATGATCATCTGATAATTCAAAAGCACTTAACAAACCACCTAAATACCTAATTATAGTCTCAAACACGTTTGTTCCATCATTACTATTTGTAAAATTCAACTTGCTCACAAACTCTCTAGATACATTAAATTCATCCTTTAAATCCATTATCCACATGGTATCTAAAGCATCAACAATTGTTGCACCCCACCCATTAAACTTATTTCTACCACTATTACTAACCGGACTTAGTTCATCATAACCCCATGCATATTTGGTATAACCACGCCAAGCATGAAGAAAACCATTTTTAACAGATTCACGACGTTGTTCTCTAATAGATTTTTCTTCAGCAGTTTCATTAAGGGGAAAGTCATATTGAATCTTAGGAAATTGAGATGTATCATTTTGTACCTTTTGC
The DNA here is from genome assembly GCA_003833135.1 of Oehlia diaphana. Classification (NCBI taxonomy): domain Eukaryota; kingdom Fungi; phylum Glomeromycota; class Glomeromycetes; order Glomerales; family Glomeraceae; genus Oehlia; species Oehlia diaphana. The sequence goes on along the minus strand of QZLH01000409.1, from coordinate 65,533 downwards.
TTATCATTAAAAACATTTGTAAGTTCAAAGTGATAATCTAAAACAATGAGTTGATAAGTTAATAATCCAATAGAAATTATTAAAATGATTGCATATAGTATGCGATTTTTAAGGCGTGAAGGAATTTTATTTGTACATGATTTAGTAAAGTTCATGTTTATTAATATCAATATTTATTAAAAGTAAGGTTGTTGAAAAAAATTATTTTTAAAAAAGCCAAAATGTCTTAAAGAGAAACGATTTGAAATTAAGAAAAAAAAAAGGTCTTTCAAATTTGTAAAAACAAAAGGTGAAAAAAAAGTATAAAGAACATGAATGAAGGTTTTTTTTATTGTAATTTCGGGTAATTGTTGAGCTACACGAATGCTACACAAACATAATATTTGTAATTTGTAAATATTTTGTGGTATATAAATCACCTAAAGTAGTTACTTTACGGACGCATGTCACTACCAAAAAAAAAAAAAATTTATGTCCGACATAGATTATTAAATCCGAAAAAAAAGCGTTATTTAAAATGGTTAATTTATAATATTTGATCATCGAATGATACCTCGGATTACCCATTATTACTGGCACGTGTCAATTTTCTAGTGAGAGATCGTCATTTTTGCGTGTTACAATATTTATTTACGCAGTTAATTTTTTTACAAATCAAATGACAGGAACGAAGGATTTTCTTACTGTACAAGGTTTAGCGAATCGTGATTGTGCAATAATTTTTTCTGGATATAATTTATTTTGATTTTAATTAGAACCAGACTTATAATTATAATGTAATTTACAATAATACTTTGTTAGTTTGATATGCTATCAAAAATTTTTTCTGATTCAAAATTAATTTTCTCGTATTTTAACCATCGTTAAACGCAACTCTGTTACTGCGGAAACTGATAAATTTCGTAAATCATCCCCATCACAAAAATCGTATCATTTATTTATTTTATTTTATTTCAAAAAGAGATATCTATTATATTATCAGCTATATGTACATAAAAGAAAACATAGGTCACGGAATAATGAAATATGAAAGTCACGATATAGAGAATCACGTGGTCATATTTTTGACTGCTTTTTTTCGTTACCTTTAAACTTATTTTCCCTTAAAAAAAAACGGAGATCGTCTAAAGCGGGGCAAATCACGTGACTTCGGAAAAAAATTGTTTCATAATATAAAACTTTTTGCCATATATTCAACCATTCTAAACACACATCCTAAATGCATTTTTGCCTGCTCTGCAAGTTTACATAGAGCGCAGAGTAGGGTTTTGAATGCTGTTTTTGATTTATTTGACTTTTTCAATTTGTTATCCATTTTTGGATATGATCGGCAAAGTTTCGTTCATTCATATGTAAAGTCAAAAACAATA